>JAULBS010097228.1:0-16568 GCA_032355785.1 Symmetromphalus regularis | reverse complement strand
ATGATTATAATTCCGCTAGCTAGCTATATGAACTATGAGATGATTATAATTCCGCTAGCTAGCTATATGAACTATGAGATGATTATAATTCCGCTAGCTAGCTATATGAACTATGAGATGATTATAATTCCGCTAGCTAGCTATATGAACTATGAGATGATTATAATTCCGCTAGCTAGCTATATGAACTATGATATGATTATAATTCTGCTGGCTGGGAACATGAACATAAAGTGTCATCTATCAAGATGATGTTGAACATTAATCTAACTGCTATTACGACGTCAGGTAGTGATGCATCACACGCAGGACAATGAATAGACCCCCAACAAACAGAACAATTATTTTATTATTGAAGGATGAGAAATATGATTGATGAGACTGGCATTATACCCACTGTTTATTATACAGTTCACTTTCATGCGCCGGACTGTTTGGAAATAGTGGTCGTATTAAACACGATAGTTTACGTGACTTTTCATGTATAAATATTTATATAATTGTTATGATGATGGAATGTAAAACTGGCGTTGTGGAAGATAAGTAACATATGTTTATGAGATGTCCTGTATAACGGCTTAAAACCCCCTCTGGTTAAGCTGTACTACTAGTAGATACAAACATCAAATGTTAGACAAGGAATGTTTTTTTTTTATCTTGATACCGGCTCCATTCCAGAGTGTGTGTTCTCAGCAATGCTCAATGGATGGGCGTGTCACTTGCACCGACTAGTAGTCCACGATTGGTTTACAAAAGGCTGTGGTATGTGTTGTCCTGTATGTTGGAAAGCACATCTCAAAGTAGCTGCTAATCGAACAATCCTTTCCTTTCCGATACAAGGTGGACTGCCACTAACTACTAACTGTAACATTTTAAGTATTTCCTTATTGTAATGTATTGCGTGGATGTAATTTTCTTTTAAACCTAATACATTTCAATTCAAATAGTTTGGGAGGACTGCCACCGTGTTCAACTATGATATTGTCCATCAGTGGCGTTGGAACAAAATTCATATGGGGCGGGGGGGCTGCTAATACTAAGAAGCAACTGACTTTACCAAAAACCAACGCCCCTGTCCATCCAGTGCTGGCCTTAGGGATGTGCGAACCGTGCGGTCGCATCGGGCCCACATCTTGAGATTGGGGAGGGGGGGGGGGGTAAATTCCACACATCTACTAAAATAAAATGATTAGCAGTGAAATCAATTTGACGTTTGCCATGAGGGCCCGTACAGTATACCCTGCGCAGTGCTCGAGATATCCTAAGGCTGGCGCTGACCCTTCAAACATAAAAACAAACGACAACGATGAATTATTATTTTATTAAGCTATGTAAACATGGGTTAGATTTTCACTTATTTGGTTTGTAGAAAATATATATACAAAAGAACGCATTGCATAGTTCCAAATAAGGACAAAATATACGTCTGATATATTTACCTTCACAACCTAATAACTTATGGTAATCAAAAGATTAATATGACTACAAACACAGCTATTTAAATAGGTCAGCTGAATATAATTTCACAACCAATAATAGTTAACGTTATGTAAATATGGATTTCAATGTGAAACACATATATGAATATTTAAATACATTTGTGTTGGGTGCTTAAATTGTATTCAACAATGTTTTTGTTTCTGATTTGTATATTTTTTATGTTAAAAGTATACATCGCTACATTCGGGATCATTATAATATAATGGCAATCACGTATCTACGAAAAGAAATGTATATTACATTATAACGAAATACGTTAGAAAATGTTCATGGATATTTGCCGACTGTTGTTATTTTGAAACAATATTACTTCATGGTTATACCACCACTGGCACAGAACATGCTGGTTTTTCGAGCTCACCTGATATCATCATTGTTTTGACTGGTTTATTGGTGCAAATTGTAACAATTTTCTCATTTCACTCTGCCTTGTGCAGAAATAGGATTTTGAGCAAGATAACATTTTTTTGTCATTTTGGTTAACAAATGGAAAGAGAAGCGCCAAAAGATAAAGACATCAATCCAAAATTGTAAGAGAAATCATCAGAATGATTTGATGCGACCAGGTATACCTGGAATTATTAAAAGAACATTCCTAAGTCTGTGTAGATCTTAAACGCAGGTAACCAATACGAGTGAAAGGCGTTGTGCCAGTTATATAGAGAACAATAAGTGTTATTAATTTCAAGCCTTAAATATCTGTTTAAACACTGATTCAAGAGTGAAAGCCTCTAGATTTGTTTATATATCCCTTGAATTCCACCTTAAGCACAGATACGGTTTGGATCATGATAATATTTTTATATTTCCCATATGCCAGTTCCATATGGAAAAACAAACACCACAAATAACAGCAAATCCCGTATAAGACGAAGACTGGAAACCAAACTGGCAGCTATACAGCGGGTGTATTGTACTAGCCATGGGAAGGCAAATAATCTTCCATACGTTTGTTAACACCTGCCTTTCGTTCAGGACAGACTAGCATTGGCCAACTCTACTAGCAATTTCACTGGTTCCAAACGTTCTCACTGGGTTTAACACGAAACGTAAAAACTTGTCTAGCTAGCAACTTCGTCCTGAACGCAAACCTGGAGTTATCGCAGATAACAGGGGAATGTATTCTGAAAAGCGTCACTATCTCAGAAACGAAATCGGGGGATCTTTAGAGGGTGAACGTTCAGTGTTTATATAGCAATGAATCCCTGTTCAATTTCAAATAAGCGAGGTCTGACTTAATCTGTCATGCTTTGTAAGCAATTGTTTCCGAGTACGTGAAACACCGGTTTCTATGGGCCACTGTTTTCTAGAATTGACTAAATCTGTCATGCTCTGTTAGCAATTGTTTCCAAGTACGTGAAACGCTGGTTTCTTTGAACCACTGTTTTCTAGAATTGACTAAATCTGTCATGCTCTGTTAATAATTGGTTCTGAGTACGTGAAACACTGGTTTCTATGGGCCACTGTTTTCTAGAATTGACTAAATCTGTCATGCTCTGTTAATAATTGGCTCTGAGTACGTGAAATGCTGGTTTCTTTGACCCACTGTTTTCAAAAATTTACTAAATTTGCCAAGGTCTATCAGCAACTGGTTTCAGTGAATCTCTGTTTTGTGAATGTGACCCACTGTTTTCTATACGTAAACGAATTCTTTGTCTAAGGTTTTCCAGCTGATCAATAACCGGTTCCGACCTCTTTCCCGCCTTCTTCTGTCGTTTGGAAAGTCGTCGCGTGTATTCCTTCAACGCAAACGATAATTCCCTGAAATATGAATAGTTAATACATCAACAGTTTTTCCTGTTTTATTATTACATATGAATAAATCAATCAATATCTGCATAGTTATTAATGATTTCTGTTTATATCGTTATTTATTACACTGGCAGGAGAGACACATTCTCAGTGTTTCACGTTATTCACTAGTGGTTTACGTGTTTTGAGAGTTCATCAAATCTGATCGGTAAAAACAATTCCAACAAAACTGGTACTATTTCATTCAAGCAGACGTTGTATTTTACAATTGACTCTACGGTGAAGGAGAAAGATGCAAAAAATTATATTTTTCTTCAAACATGTTTTATAAATACAGACATAAATACATACTCATAATCTACAAAACCATCTTTGTTTGTGTCGAGTTTCGTCATCATGATATCCATAGATCGAGAACTCAAGGGAATGTCTTCGTTCTGAAAATTAAAAAAGCCCGAAATAGAACAATTAAATATACACGAACTTTGTTTTCATTTTCTCACTGTTGCATTATCTTCTCCGTGTCTATAAGATGTTTTACTACTGCCTAATGGAAACAATATGTTTGTCAAACTGTGTATAGAAAATCAACTGCTGTTTTAATGAACTTATCTTACAGATCAACGATTATGGTCGACTGTCTAAACGTATCTTATAAATCGTGTCGTCATTTGGATGAAGTAGTTGACAAATGGCCTAGCCAGACTTCCTCAGTGGATTTGTATGTGATCTTGATATGACACTGAGGATGATGAAAAGGTTTTAATTTGTTTACAATGTTTCATAATGGAAGTGAAATAAAAGAAAATTTGTACTCATGGATTATTATTTTTATACTTATTTATTTATACCAAAAAATAACTAAAACCCTTGACTACATTGACAAAATGACAATGAATATTTAAAAAGTAAAAAACAAGAAGAAATAAATTCTCAAGAGATGTTTTAATAATAACCTTCATTTTAATAATTAACTGTTTGTATTAACTAGCTGTAGTTTGCATGTAGGCGTTTTACCTGCTCTCATCAACTATTGAGGAGAATATCGTGCATTAGACGCCTCAGTTCTCACGGGGCACGTCAGAAAGTTGTTCACCTCGAGACATCAAACCAGCAATCATTTATTTACGTTTGGGCATTATCATTATCTGTTTAATACGATTTTCTCAGGAATAGGGTTCTGTTGATTAACATGCTCTTCTTACACACTTTCATTAAAACAGGTCAGATCAAAAACGCAGCAATTACGTTTTCTTCTACTAACATGAAAGTGACCTTCTTTAAAATATTTCTCATTAAAAGTGTGGCGGCAGTGGGTTTCGTTTCTAATACTAACACCAACCTCTCTCCTGGACAGATAGCACAGGAAGGTGAGTTGTATGGCCAGGACAGCGTTCTTAAACATTGTCTAACTGGCAGGGTGATTGGAACAATGCGGAAGCAAATAAGCTTCATTCCATAAAGCCAGTCTTGGTATATTGGCAGTCCTCCTACAATCAGTCACGAAGGGGTGAAGTTGTGACGTTACGATATTGGCATATTTCAAGCACATTTTTATTTTGAAGGACCACCCACCTCACTGTGAGCACTGTCAGTCTATATTGACAGTGCGTCATATTTTGGTGGAGTGTCCTCACTTAGAGCTCGTTAAAGACAATACACAACTCATTTCTTTTAAAGCAATACATTTTTACAATAAATATATTTTACATCAATAGTTATATTGAATTTGTTTTTGCTATAGTTATATTTATGTTATTATATTATGTATAGTTTATTTGATTGTAAATCAGCTCAGTACATAGATTTATTTTAAAATGTATAATTTAACCATAGTTTGACCCTCCCCATTAGCCGATATTTATATTTTGTGCTGGGAATGGGGTCGTTAATTAACCATACAATCAATCAATCCGTCACATGAACTGCACCTCTTGGACAATTTATTGCCTTCCGAATCATTTCTTCAAGACATTTGTTCTAATACTTCAGACTATAAACGACAAATGATAAATAACAGTAGGTCGTTATAGCTCGTCTTATTCTTATTACAAGAAGAAATGTCTGCCATTTTTCATCAACACAGAATACGAAATCTGGGTCAATATGTAACGTGCTTTACATACAAATCAGTTCAAGCACGATTGTTGAGAGCAAAACATTTGTCTTTATCAATGTTCTGTTCAGACAATACAGAAAAGAGAATTTTGTATTTTGCTTACATGTCAATTTCTAAACCACTGTAGATTATAAGTAGAATTTAGCCAAGAATAAAAATGACACCACTTCCACTTGCTATTTTGTAAGTCCCGGTGAACCTACATTTTCTCTGATGAAAAGACGATACCGTAATTGCGATGTCATTAGTGAGCTTACAGTAGGAAGTGCGTAACTCATTCTAGAATCCCAGTGTCCAGAAGCTCATTAACACGCGGTCAGTACCAGTCACTTATCCTTCCTGCCACTAATTGGATCTTCAATAGACAGCCCAGTACCGGTCACTTATCCGCGGTGTTCCTAACAGCAGCGTCGCGAGATAGCCCACACTGCATGCATCTTGCATTGATTTTTGATTGGCCCATCATACAATGCGTTAATTTTCTACTCTGTTCCTCTGTAAGTCTTCAAGCACTAAATGCAGGAGATATCACAAAATGGGAAGATGGTATCGGGAGAGAAATGAGTGTTTAATGATTCCAAGGCATATTGTTTAATCGTCAGATGTGAGGTGATAAACATCTGCTAATTACAGCACGTAACGGTCGTTCACTTACCAGTCCTCATTTCTCTATAAGTAATGTATGGAGTGTTAAATAAGAAACGTTAGAGACTATCATTTAAAATGTTGTGTCTAAATTATATTATATTACTACATATTAGGTACTATTTTCTTTTCTTTCTCTTTTTTTCTTTCTTTGTTTGTTTATTTATTATTCATCTATATTTATTGTCTCTAAATTGTATACATTTTCGGCCTAGCAAACAATGCTTTATTTTTGAATTGAGTTTTGCCTCTTTAATTTTTTGAGGCTTTTTCACTGTAATTCCAATTTGTCCATGCCTGTCATTGTCCACTAGCCAGAAAATAGAAAGGCCAACGGATACATTGAGAGGAATCGAACACACTATCTATTGCACCCTATCCTGAAGTTCTATTAAAATCTAGGTCTGTCGACTTACAGATATGAATAATTCATTATATTAATCACTGTTGTTAAAGACATTAAACCTAGTTGTATGACTGCTGCCAGCGATTGTAGACACATTACAAACAATGATGATATAATCAGAAACACTGGCAGTGTTCTCCAAGTGAAAAACAAGTCGGCGCCGAGCTTTGCTTGTTCATATTTGAGCCACCTTCATTATTTTCTAAATATATGTGAGCCGTGGTCAACAAATGTGATATTTCTTAATTGTGTTATTAAAAGTCTGAAATTTTCAAATATAGTATAACCAGTTTGTTTGAAAGATGCATCGATAACTTAACCACTACACCACCAAAAAATAAAAACAGTAAAACTAAATTTTATATTAACTATTTATACATACAAGCAATCCAGCTCTCAACTCCTCTCTGTCCAGTGACCAGCTGTTATCCTTGTCCAGACTGCTTAATAAATCTATCAGACGTAGGTTTTTCTTTCTCATGTACTCGAACAGAAGTGACGCCGGGTCGTCCGTATCAAGCACGACGTTGTCGCTACCGCCTCTCTTGATGTCGCTCTGTCGTAGCGCCACGCCATATTTGACCTGTAGAGGGCGGTTCAGCTGTACCCGTTTCAACACCTCCAGGAAGTTGTCATCTACGGAGACGTCCTTAAAATGACGAGGACACTACATTGTTCAGTTATTACATACTAAGCACAACTGTTAAGGAGTCACGAATATAACATTTTACTGACAAGTAATGAAATAAGCCTCATAATAGGTGTCTCGTTACTTGACAATGAAGGCAGCGAAAACGATTGTTTATTCAGCGGTTGTTTAGTGTCAGTCATATGGCCTTTTGCGACTCATGGTCTTTTAGAGGAAACCCGCTACTGCTACATAGGCTACTCTTTCCTATTAGTAGCAAGGGATCCAACAGGGTAGCACATACCACAGTCTTTGACAAACCAGTTGTATACCATTGGTCTGTGTAAGTGGCGTACACCTACCCACTGAACCGTTTGGGGCACTCTCTCTGGGTTGGGACCGACATCGAGATTACAAATTCCAAGCCTCGCTGAGATTTGATATCACTATCAACGTTCTTGAAAGTGGGGGGGACGGAACATGCCCTTGTCCAAAAAGTGGGGGAGCGGACCATCGCGTGTTCCCCCCCCCCCTCCCCCGGGATTTTCGCCCATGGTATTAACTATCCCTGAGAACGACAACTTAACCACAACGCCACCGGGGCCGTTTTCAAGCAGATGCTTTTATTTCGTTTGTTTTGTTTAACTTTCACCACTACAGCACATTGATTTCTAAATGATCGGCTACTGGATGTCAAACTTTTTGTTACTTTGACACATAATCAAATGTGAGCCAGCCTCCAACGGGTTTTGAACCAGTGCCATCAGCTTGAGAGTATGGCGTTCTACAGCAGGACCACAGAGGCTCACTCGAGCAGATGAATACAGGTGGTTACGTCTGCAATCTACGTCTTTTGTGACCATATTGTAACCAGATTTTATTAACATTTTGGGGTGCATGTTTACATGCCGCCTTTTCAGAATTGAGAATAGGTGAGCTCTAGATATTTATTTAAAGGAATTGCGTTCAGTACTTTGTAGATTTCAAGCGTTAAGACCCATTATGTCCGCCTGTGAGTGAAATGATGAATATTGGATATTATTCATAATTCTGCTTTACGCGGTGTCATCTAATGACAGTATTGATTTGAATAGGTTGTATCTCTGTGTTAATTCTCAGTAGGGCAGCAGTGCTAATGAAACTACTATCTGTTCACGTCTAGCAGACACGAGTGACACCAACGTTTTAGTTCTGCTTAGTTGTCTTTCTACTTCACTCATCATACACTGATGCTATAAAAACCAGGGTTCTGATGCGTTAATGGGTATCAGACCATTAACGAACGTTTAAGCCGGTGACAGACCTATGCGGAGACACCAGTAACACGTTGGTTGGATTCATCACCTTAATAATGCTTCTCGTTCCAATGATCCATACTACAACGCAGGTGTGGCGTGGCGTGGAATAGTTGCGCATTTTTAAGGCCCCACACTACAATAACCTGTTCCTTGGTCTTATGCATATATAAAAAGCAATGATGTTAATTCCAAGTAGTCTGCACATAGCCTTAACGACGCTTGGTTTGGTGGCTGCTAACTGTGGGGCAACGTTAGGCTATTAATACCATCAACGAAAAGAAAGGAGTGTTTGTTTAACGACACCCCAGCACATTGTTTATTCAGCATTTTGCCATTCTTGGTCTATAGAGGAAAGCTGCCACACATGGTACTCACAGGGTACTCTTTCCGATATGAGGCCAGGAATGTTTTAAACACGCTTTTCCACAGAGAGGATAGCACATACCATTGTCTTTGATAAACCGGTTGTGGACTACAGGTCGGTGCAAGTCGGTGACCCTTACGAAGCACACATCATGCACTGAAGCAGATATAGAGATTAAAAATCCAGGTTATAACCTTCCAGTTATGATCTGGCTGCTAAACAACTGACGACTTACCGTTAGGCTACTGATACCAACAAGGAAGGACGATGGTCCATCCATGAATACAACATGAGTTTCATGGTCAAAATGACAGTCGGTCAGTGATGAAGTAACTGATAATTTCACTTCTGGTCTGCTTGCAGCATGGTATCTGCGCTTGTATTTGCAAATATCGGGGTAAAATTGTAGTAATTTATCTCATTTTTTAAATTATAAAATTATTGAAGGTGTTTTGTTGTGTTTTTTCTTCTTCTCGTTTTTGGAGCATGATGGGGATGGGGAGGGTGGGGTGATGAGGTTTATTGTTTATCTTGCAAAGGAAAGGTCAATACCCTGCGAATAGACAATATAGTGCAGTGTAATAAATAGAATGTTACATTAGGTCCAGTGAGATACAGTTTATATTGCATCTCAGTGCCTTTTACAAAATCAGTGCAATACAGAATTTTTGAAATTGTGCCAGTATTTAGCCTACAGAAAGAATGACGCTTAAAAAAAAGTCTGTCCCCAGAGTCAAATGGGAAACGACCGTATATCATCTGCTCCAAATTAGAGATATCGACAAAAATTATCAATTCCGTCATTTGTGTCGAGCCATGGGCCATGTGTCTTGTCAGTCGCGAGCGGGATTCTGTATCAATATGGCATGTAGAAGTAGATACCCTAGACTTGCTATACGCCATAGTGTCTTGTCAGTCGCGAGCGGGATTCTGTATCAATATGGCATGTAGAAGTAGATATCATAGACTTGCTACACGCCATAGTGTCTTGTCAGTCGCGAGCGGGATTCTCTATCAATATGGCATGTAGAAGTAGATATCCTAGACTTGGAACACGCCATAGTGTCTTGTCAGTAGCGAGCGGCATTATGTATCAATATGGCATGTAGAAGTAGATATCCTAGACTTGCTACACGCCATAGTGTCTTGTCAGTCGCGAGCGGGATTCTGTATCAATATGGCATGTAGAAGTAGATACCCTAGACTTGCTACACGCCATAATGTCTTGTCAGTCACGAGCGGGATTCTGTATCAATATGGTATGTAGAAGTAGATATCCTAGACTTGCTACACGCCATAGTGTCTTGTCAGTCGCGAGCGGGATTATCTATCAATATGGCATGTAGAAGTAGCTAAATAAACCAAACTTTACTTTTTTACAATATTAGCTTTTGATATGGTATACAGAAGCAGATATAGACTTGTTATAAGTCACGGCCATTATTTGTTGTTAATCGTAAGAAGTATTCTCTTCTCAATGCAATTATTACAAAAGGTCATGTAGCTGTAGACAGAATATGGGCAACGTGTCAGTCACCAACAATATTATATTTTAGTATGGTATTTAGCGGCAGATATATGTTTACTACAAGCTGTGCTTCCATCCTCACCCAGGGTACTCGAAAAATGAAGTTAAACCATTAGCAAGTCTAGTGACAACGGAGTGATGGCACATTGGGGATGATTGGGCTTGAACGCCGCTAGTTACCGCACTATTACCCACTGAATGACGCCATGACATTATCGTCAAATATTACCTAACGAGGTAGTGTGGCGTTAACACATAACACGCAATACGGTCGCACTATCACGCTTCACTGTTTATCAATGAATATGTGAGACCTCTTGGCGAGCTGTTTCGCTCATTGAGCGAATGTCGCCATTGCGCTCTAATAGTCCCATGCCCGGAGGACGGAGAAGTGTTTCCGGTTTCGTGGTGTCCAATGAAGTGAGTGATTACATACTGGCATAAAAAGCCACCATATTTCAGCTGTTAAGAGAAAGTGTTAACTGATTAACGGTAGTAGTGGCGCTATTATGTTTATATTGATCACAATGGAATTCGTCTAGTGTCACCGTAGCTGCATGCTGCGTAGTGGTCGCTAATGAGCATGGCTTTCGAAAGGTTGCATTGAAAGAGAATGTATTTTTAAATGTAATTTAAAAGACAAAAGCATTATCTTGTTCTAAACCGTATTTTTGTATAGGGCAGAGCCCAGCGGATATTATCGGCAAAATCGAAATAGTCAGGAAATACTCAAATGAGCCTCAGTTGTTCAATAGCGGGACATCGGACTTTGGCGCTGAAGACAGTTGTTCAAAACCCTTCGGAGGCTCGCTCATACTCGACTATGTGTTAAAATTTCGAAATGTTTAATATCCAGTAGCCGTGATGGTTAATAAATCAATGTGCTTTAGTGGTGTCGTTTACCAAAAACAAAAGCATCACTGTCATAACAGCGGTGATACCAGGTGTTCGCGAAAAATGTCGTAAGCACAGTCATTGGTCCTAATAGGATCCACGTTCAGAAAATCTGACACACGATTTGCCGCACTTAGATATGAAGCTTAAGTCCCAAATTTGGTCAGTGCCGGCTTTCTGTAAATAAGAACTAAAAGGAAGGCAGCAGTTCACAGTTAATGTGTCAATCAGCGTCTTTGTTACCCACGAATGGAGTGCTTTAATAATTCCACGTTAATAAGCAGCCATACAAATGAGTAATATTTTGATTCCTGCTAAATCAAGTGGCTTCTTAATGTAGGTGGCATTATAACGGAGAAGAATGGACGATATTTCTAGTGGGCACAAGTCTGACTGGCTTTCGTGCTTAGTTCTAACCTAATGCGTCATTAAGAACCAGTAGCGCCCTAGAATACATGGGGCCCTATTTTTGAAAAAGCGTAAGAACTAAATAGCACGTAAACGTAAATGCACTACTAAAAGCTATTCTCAAAAAAGTGTAAACTTTGTTTTTCACTGAAACCGAGTGTAAATTTACGTGTGCTGTCTGACACAACTAGCGGTACTCGTAACACGTCATCAAGCTCGGACGCGTCAACTTTTCATATCTGACAACTGCGAAATGGCTAATTTAACGTCGAAGAACATTTTCGAACATGAATAATTATCCATTAGGTTAAACATAACCGAGTTAATAAATATCATACGAATCACACGTGTAATAAGAATAAACCTTGCTTTCGCTGTATTGATTGGTTAACAATGACACTAACCTTGTCACCACGTGACTGGTTGACTGGCCTACTTTTCCCAATCATATTTACAATATTTGCAACTCGCGATCATAATCCGAACTTGTAAATATTTGGCAAGCTGTGTCAAATTAAAAAAATATATATTTTTAAAAACAAAACAAAAATTAAATTAAAAACGTAAAGTAATAATAACAAATATTTATTTTAATTAATATTGAACAAATAAAAAATGAAAATCAAAAGCAAATACTAAATTATAATTTGTAAAAGTGCAAATGGCGTCACTAAAATTAGGAAAACCACAACGCAACGTCATATGAACGCATTTCAATTTTCTGAAAACGCGCAATTAGTAAGTTGAAAGATGAGAAAATTTCGCAGGTCCCATTCCTTCGCATTCCGCCCCATCTCCACCCTTCACCCTCTGTCCGTTTTTAAAATATAAGACACAGCCTCGATGAAAGAATCCATTCAATTTTATTTACAATATTAAAGCTGAATTTATTGTTTAATTTTATTAATTAATTTTTTGAGGGGTGGTGTCGGGGGTCGGGGTTTTTACGCCGGGAATCGCGGTTTCTTGATTTCACAAATTAGAGTTAAATTTGTTTAAATCTTATATATTTACCTCTAACTAAGTTACGTCTACGTTTACGCCTAGCTTCGAGAATTAAGTAGTGCTCACACATAAATAAAATTTACGACAGATGTAGCTGTCTGTCGTAAACGTAAACTTTTTCAAGAATAAGAGTCCAGATGTTTAATTTAAATTTATTTGCGGATTTATATCCAGTTACGGTTCAAGCACGCTGTCCTGGACACACAGCTCCCTATTTGGTCTGTCCAGAACAGATGTTACGGTTAGTATAAGAGACGGAACATAAAACGTTGCTTCTCTTTGTTAAACCAGCCTTACATTCGAGATAGGATTGTTTTCGTGTGAGTTACGTGGCAATTCAGCTATTCCAAACGTGAAGGAAACAACTAGTCTAGTGAGCCACCGCTAGCTATTTGATTCAAACGCAAGACAGCTTTGGACCACTGATTGGCGCAGGTGAGGTACACATACTGATTTGGTCTTGCTGGGTACTCATGCTGGGTCGGATCGACTGAAATGAGATCCCCGCACCCACACGTTTCGAATTCGACGGTGTATTTACTAGATCACTGGGGCAAGTTAATAGCTGTTTCTGAAGTGTATGTATTTAACTATATCATATATGCTACAGGTACTGATTAATTGACTCACTGCTAGATCGAGTTCAATTAGGGCAGTTGCATCATCTGCGTCCATGGCATTCAGAATACACGTAGCGCCATCTGTAGTGATCGGGTTGACGCCAATCTGAATACAAACAGAGAAGCAGAATTAATAGATGGATGGATGGGTGAGTGGGTGGGTTGGTTGGTGGATGGATGGATGGATGGATGGATGGATGGATGGATGGATGGATGGATGGATGGATAAATGAATGGATGGATGGATGGATGGATGGATGGATGGATGGATAAATGAATGGGTGTATGGATGGATGGATGGACGGATGGACGGACGGACGGACGGACGGACGGACGGATGGATGGATGGATGGATGGATGGATGGATGGATGGATGGATGGATAAATAAATAAAAAAATAAAAATCTGAAAAACAATCTTATGGTCAATCATCTTGAGTGTCCCTTACAAAGGTCAGTTTTCGGTGCTAATCATTATAACAATTTCTATCGTATTTTCATTTTAATAAAAGCACATCAACTATCAGCTATATGACTCTCAAGCTGAAGATAGTGGTTCAAAACCGGTCGAATGAAGGCTCGTACTGGATAAATGTCAAAATTAACCAAATGTTTAATATCCAATAGCCGATGATTAATAGATCAATATGGTGTCGTTAAACAACAACAACAACAAACAGTGTCAGTTAAGAAAGCGAAGAATAAATAAAGCAAAGATATTTTATGGACTGACTGGTTCTAATAGTGCAGTGGTTAAGCTATCGGACGCGTGGATGGTAGGTACCTGGATCGAATCTCAGTTGTGGCATGTGGTTTTTAATCTCAGTATCGGCTCTAACACAGAGTGAGTGCTGCGCAAGGCTCAGTGGATAGCTGTATACCACTTATACCGACCAGTGGTCCACAACAGGTTTATGTGGTATACTATACATATGCTATCCTGTCTGTGGGATAGTGTATATAAAAGATATCTTGCTGTTTATCGATAAGAGTAGCCGCATTAGCGTAGCTGTAGTATGTTTCGTCTCTTCTATTAACACTAATCTCTGTACTGGACAAACAGAACACGAAGCTGAGCTGTATGCACAGGACGGCGTGCTTGAACCTTAATAGGATATAAGCACGAAAATAAGTACCAATCTGTATTGACTATTGAAAGAGGAAGTAGGTATAGAGCATTGATGATTTAGTCATATGTTATGATGGTCAATACCATATTCAGGTCCGTAGGAGCCGGGTGGTTAGGGCACACCCCACCCCTCTTTTTTGCCAATTTTTTAATATGGTTAAAAATGTTTCAGGTAATAAGCCAAAACACGCCAGAATCGCTGTAAAAGGAGTTAATATTTTAATTTTTTTGTTGTGGTTCTTTTTTCTAGTGAGGCAACTCTGATAAAGGTTTTTATTTCTCGTATTTTAATCAACTTTTATAATATTAATCACATTAAATTTGTTTCTGCAAAATAGTCTAGTGAGGCAGTTGCCTCATTGCCTCAATGGAAGCTACACCACTGCAAGTAAGTGTCTTGTAAATATACATTTAACGACACTTTACCTAATTTAGCATTTACTTGTTTGGTCTCTCCTTGATGTACAATGTGGTGTTTCCTCTTAAAATTCAAAGAAAAATGTTTGTAAACAGGTGATTTGGTTACTTTATTGAAACTGATTATTATAAACCAAGTATTGAGTTAATGTGTCAATTTCTTTGCTGTTGCAAAAAGGGACACGTCATCAGTATGTGGTATAGTCTGTTTCAATAATGTGAAAAATCACCTGTTTGCTAAAATATATATTTTAATTTCAAGAGTAAACACCACCTTTTACATCAACGAGAGGTAAAACAAGTAAATTTTCCAGATTAGGTAAAGTGTCATTAAATATATATGTGACTTGCTATCACGAAATGAGTCTCAACTCACAGACCGCTATTAGGGTTACCGGCGAAAAAAAGCCTCAAGGCATTGTCTGGGTTGTTTTCATTCTTTTCGAAAATTTAAAGTCGTCAAACCTTTTATTTTGTTAAAGTTAACTTATTTTCCTTAAAAAAAATATTAAATGTGTTTAAAGGTACTGGAAAAAAACAGATGATATAGATAAGACAACTTTTAAACACAATTTTCTCAAAATGGCCGCCTGGATACCTTTCAACTTGAAACACCCATAACTTCAAGACTAACAGCAGTACAAACTCGATTCAAGTATCAAAATGAAGAACAGAATCTGAACATTTTAACAATGTCAGTAGCTAAAATAGTCAAAATTCAAGTTAAGACTCATTTCGTTATGGCAGGTCACATATTTACAAGATATTTACTTGTCGGTTTACTCAGTGTCGTAGCGTCCATTGAGGCAATGAGACTGCCTCACTGGATTTTTTTTGCAGAAAAAGAATTAATGTGATTAATATTATAAAAGTTGATTAAAATCACTAGAAAGAAGACCCAAGCTACGCCAGTGTTTACTATGAAAGAAATAATTGACGAAAATTATTTTTGTTCTATTTCTGAGACTACTATAGTTCAAGCATTTCAGTATCAGTAAGGTAATTTGTAACATGCTTCACGCCCACGCCTTACACCATATGTTACAAGTACCATATGTTTAAAACTTTATAACCGTGCATCTACAAACTACAATGTCATTAGACTTGGCAAAACCTGATCCAAACGTCATCTTTGTATAACACCCACCTTGTTTTAAGGACAGTTCAAACCGGACCCGGTATCGAAATAGTTAAGATATCAGACTCGCTGCTTGTAGGTACTGGGATCGAATCTCAGTCGAAGCATGTCATTTTTAATCTCAGTACTGGATCCGATTCAGGGTGGGTGTCCCACATGGCTCAGTGGGTAGGTCTCCGCTAATCTGGTAAAACCTAGTAAGTCACTTTTTGGTCAAAATTGAGTTTGACCCATTTTTTGAGTTACTAGGTTTTACCCTTTCATTTAGTCAAGTAAAGTGAAAAAACCCACCATCCTATATAATAGATTTTGCACTGGAAGAACCTAGCAACTTCACCAATATACAATCCTGATCAGGAAAAAACCTAGCAACTAATAGCAAATAATTTCATGAACAAGTGAGTTACTATTTTTTATCAGATTATGGGAGAGGTGTACACCACTCACACCGACCAGTGGTCCACAACTGGTTTATCAAAGATCGTCGTTCGTGCTATCCTGTGGGATAGCGCCTATAAAAAGATTCCTTGTTGCTTATCGGTAAGAACCGGCCTCCGTGGCGCAGTGGTTAAGCTATCGGACTCGAGGTTGGTAGGTACTGAGATCAAATCTCAGTCGAGGAATGGGATTTTTAATCTCACTATCGGCTCCAACCCAGAGTGAGTGCTCCGCAAGGCTCAGTGGGTAGATGTATACCACTTACACCGACCAGTGGTCC
>JAULBS010097217.1:0-16570 GCA_032355785.1 Symmetromphalus regularis | reverse complement strand
TATATATATATATATACACACACATGTGTATATATATATGTATATATACATTTATATATGTTATATATATGGATGTACTTCCAAGAGTGCTGGATTATACTGTTTTTCCAGTGGTTAGGTATATAAAACCAATCTGGTTCATGCCGTTCTCTAATTAGATAGGTTTCTTGATATAGGTCATTTCGGACACAGTGCACTATGTGTGTGTGGTTAGGCATTTAAAACCAATATGATAAGATAAAAATCAATGTGCTCCAGTGGCGTTGTTAAATAAAACAAACTTTACTTTTTAGATCCTCCCTCACCAGAAATGCTTGATCTGCTCCATAGTTGTGGAATTTGGTAACAGCACACACACACACACACACACACACACACACACACACACATACCTACCTACACATACATCGTACACATACAGAAACAGGTATTGGGTTTCTCATACATGCGTCTGCTGTAATCTTCCTGTCTGTTTATGCTTCCTCTAACTCAGTGCTTCATTATTCACATTGACTGGCTTTTTCTTTATTTCATCTTCTAGATTTTACTGGAGTTATTTTTAGTTAAACCATTGCCAGTACGTTCATACGTTTGTGCATTTGTAACACAGTTTCTAATGATAAGAATTTCTTTTTTGTTTTTGTTTTTTTCTCTTTCTTTATTCTCTCTTTTTTTTAACATCATTGTAGAGAAAATTGTAGTCCTTTTATAGGCAGTGTATGTAACATAATATACATAGTTGTAGCATGTCGTTTATATACCAAAGGCTGCTCTAAAATTGTAGTGTAGTTTAAATGCTTTTGTTTAGTAAAATAAATATATTTTATCCCATCCATTCCACACAAATATGATTTTGAATTTTGTGATTTGGTCTATGACATTCATTCTCTTCCATTAAGGAAAGTTCTTGTTCACACTCACCTGAAAATAGAAAGTGGTGAGTGTTACAAGGCTCTTTTTATTATATTTCTAAAAAATTTAATCAGCAGTACTCTCCTCATTGGAAATTTTCTCACCTGGAATGATTTTCAGGTGAGCAGCAGATTTTTCTCCTGCTGTTGGAGAGGAGTGATGTTTGCTAAGGGGCCATTCACTGTTATTAGTATTTTCACAAGTGTACAAAGAGTACTCTTTTTTTTTGCTACACCCTCTCCCCCTCTAAAAGAGTATATCAAAAATGTTTGATATGCAACATGATCAGGACAGTTATGTGCAAAATCTGCAATAGAAATGAAAGGATTAGAACCTATAAAATGAAGTCATCAACATTTTTCAGCAGATAAAAACAAACACTGTTGATTAGAATGATTAGGTCTGGGAAAGTGTTCTTCATTCATGTGAAAAACAAAGGCTTCATATGCATTCAAATTACAGAAATAGAAATATGAAAAAGACATAATATTGTAAACCGTAATTGTCCATAAAATAGAAAACTTTTTATTAGAATGATGTTCACAATATAATACATGTATGCATATTAAAACTGGAGCTAACGGCTTATGTCTGCCAGACACTAAAGTGGCCTTTGGGCCTATATAAGAGAATATAGCAAAATTAATTGTGGTCTGAGGCAAATTGGCAGTGTGGTGCATAGCATCAGACAAAAGAACTAACAGTTTCAATAAAAGCTTGAAAGGGTTATTTGGATTGACATTTTCTTCCAATTTTAAAAGCATACATTGGCATTTAACCCCACCCCTTTCCCCACCCCCAGCGTATGGTTTGTACACTGGTGAGAGAGAAGTGTGGTCATCATTTATTGGATAAATGTATGATCACATGAAAAAATTCTCATATCAAAAATGATTATTCTTCTTAACATTTCTCAAATGGTAGAGTATCCGCCTGTGAAGCTGTTGGTCATCAAATCGATCCTTCTCAGTGGACCCATTTGCAGTTTGAGCTATTTTCCGTTCCAACAAGTAACTCTGTTAAAGGCTGTGGTATGTGCTGTCCTGTCTGTGAAACAGTGTATATAAAAGACCCCTTGCTGCTTATTTGAAAGAGTAGCCTATGTGGTGGCAGTGGATTTCCTCTAAAGAAATATGTCAGAATGACAATATGATTGATGTCCAATAGCCGATGATAAGATAAAAATCAGTGTCCTCTAGAGGCATCGTTAAATAAAACAAACTTTACTTTCCTTTAATATTTATGCTCAAGAGTTAACATTTTATTTCCAGTATGTTTTTTCTCATCTGCAGTGTTTTGTAAACAACATGGTTCTTAATAGATTCTTTATCCATCTGCCTCCTATTACTACCGGACCTTCACTAATGGCCTTGTCAGTTGGCAACTTTTCTTGTTTTCACATTCCTTATCAGGTTATGGGCTGCACATGCATGTATGATGCTCCAAATACTGTATTTCATAGAATAATTCATGCAGTATATAAGCATAATTTAACACTATGCCCCTTTTCACATTCCTCCTCGGGTCATGGACTACACATGCATGTATGATGCTCCAAATACTGCATTTCATAGAATAATTCATGCAGTATATAAGCATAATTTAACACATTCATCATGCACATACATCATACACACACACAGAATAATTCATGCTCTATATAAGCATAATTTAACACTGTCTTGATAATATGCTTTTTTTCCACATTCCTCATCAGGTTATAAACAACACATGTTATGTTTTAAATACCGTATTTCATAGAATAATTCATATATACTCAACCAAAAAATAAAGTATATACATTTTGTGGAAGTGAGATCATTTAATTAAATATGCATTTCATCTAGCTGATATTTAGGAATGAAAAGAAATTGGGATATATTGAGCAAAATACAACTGCTGATACCTGGGTACCATGCATCTTCCCCTAAATCACATGTCCGCAACAGTACAGGCTCGGAAGATAACATGGTAAATATGCAATATTTTGTTCCTTCATATCTCAAAGAAAAAAGGCTGAAATTTTGTCATGCTTATTGACAATTGTAATTGTTTGTATACACTTCGTAAATGTATTCAGTGGGGTTAAAATTTTGTGAATATGCTGGATATTGTAAGGTGTTGTCACTGTTCTATTTGATATACACAGTTAATATTTGAGTAATTGTGATTGGTATATTGTTTATTGGTTTCTTTAGGATGTAAACTGTTACGAGGGTAACGGTAAACATTATGTTATGGCAATAATGTCACTTTAGGAATCAAACTTCTGAAAATCGATATGATGCACAATTTAAGTGTGGCATTTTCAATTGTTAATTTAATTTGTTAAAAATCTTGGGGGTTTTCTTACATAGATACTTTATCACTTATTAACCACATATTTCATATTTTATAGAACCAAAAACCTATTTTCAAGTTTCATCAGTTGACAACGTGACATTTGAACCAATTTTTTTTATATATTCCTGTAAAAGTTTGAAGTGTCGGGCGATATATCCCTTCAAAGGCTACAGTAAAAATATCATTGTTCAAAATGTGTATACTTTCTTTTTTGGTTGAGTATAGTTTATAAGCATAATTTAACACTCTTGTTCATACGCCTCTTTTCACATTCCTCGTCAGGTTATAAACAACACATACTTTAAATACCATATTTCATAGAATAATTCATGCAGTATATAAGCATATTTAATACAGTCTTGTTGATAATTATTGATATAGATGTTAAAATTATATATTTTTATGTTGTGTATATTTAAGTTAATATACATATAGGTAGATGTGTAAAACAGCTTAAAATGTATTAAATCCAACAAAATGAATGTCCACACATTAATCTTGTCTTTTATTTGGCAATGGTAATGGACCCAACTTCATATCCAAGTTTTTTTCAGTTGTTAATAAATTAATAAATTGTTAATAAGTTTCCAATTTTTTCCTTTTATTGATTTCTGTTTTTCTGTCATTTTACTAAAAAAAAATTTTGGGTCAGGTTATTTTCTGATTTGATGTAGTTGTGGAAATTGTAACACTCATAATAGAACTACTGGTAATACATTGAAAAGTAGCCTAATTATTTTTTTCTGAAGTTGGAAACTGATTTTAGTGGACATGTACCAAAGATTCTCTTTTCTTGCATAATAATTAAGTTTCTACCAACATATATAATCATTACAAAGATAAAATAGTTTTTTTTATGTGCTTTACAATACATTTGAACTGAAAAATTAAGGTCTTCAGTAATAATGGATTTGTGTTTTTGCAGTTCAGTTAATCTGCATTATAGGCAGAGTGACATTAATTCTAAAATGTTTCCAGTTCATTTTTCACAGCTAATGAGTAAATTCAAATGTGTTTTATCTTGCACATTGATACACTGACCATTTGAAAAGTTAGTTGTGAATGCACATCTTCTCTCTAATACCCCCTCCTCCACCAAAATACCAAATGCACCCTATCTAACCCAAATAAACAAATATTTTCTTTCTCTATTTGGTGAGGAAAAAAAAAACTTATTTAGATGTACATGTAGATTGCGTTACTTCCACCATGTTTTATACTGAAGGAAAGAAAAATCTTTGGCCAGAGAGGCTAATTTAGATTGGTCTGACACATATCAAAGATTCTCTTTTCTTGCATAATAATTAAGTTTCTACCAACATATATAATTATTAGGAAGATAAAACAGTTTTTATGTGCCATACAGTACATACAAACTGAAAAATGAAGATCTTCGGAAATAATGGATTTGTGTTTTTTTTTTTATTTGGATGGAGATAGTGTCTTACTTCATCCAGTTTTATACTGATGGGGGGTAAAAAATAACAACTAATCAAAAAGTTAGTTATTTTAGATACAATACATTTTAAAAAAATCAAAAAAATCTTTGGTCCAGTTCTTGAAGCAGTGGCCTGAAATCTACTGTCGACAATGGATGCTGTCTGATAGTAGTTGATAGTAAAATAACAAAACATGCATCCACATGTCTGAAAAATGTTGCCGCCACCACAATATAGGTCAGAAGTCACCTGAGATCAATCTAAGTTAGCGTCAAAAGAGAGACATGGGAGAGCAAAATTTTCAGTTTTGAGATTGTTGTTGGTGAGCTAATTACATCCATTTTTCTACATGTAGATATGGTATTTTTGTAAAATTTTACCTAAAAGTGTGTTAATTATGCATTTAAACACATAACCCTTGTGTTTTGCCACGCTGAACATCTTCCGATTGCCATCTGTCACCCCATGTTTTGCCACTCAATAGAGGGTACCCTAATTCAAATAATCATAACTCCATAACCAAATTATATATTTTTGTACAATTTGGATCATTAGAAATGTCCTACTTCCTGGTGATATAAATATCTCAAAATGTCCAGATGGTGCTATGTGACTTATTTAGTGGTGGCAGGTCACGAATAGAAATATATCAAATTTAACAGCTGGGATTAGTCTGAATCCCTTGGACATCAGAGATGATCTCGCTGAAAACAGCTGGGATTAGTCTGAATCCCTTGGACATCAAAGATGATCTCGCTGAAAATAGCTGGGACTAGTCTGAATCCCTTGGACATCAGAGATGATCTCGCTGAAAACAGCTGGGACTAGTCTGAATCCCTTGGACATCAGAGATGATCTCGCTGAAAACAGCTGGGATTAGCCTGAATCCCTTGGACATCAGAGATGATTTCGATGAAAAAAGCTGGGATTAGTCTGAATCCCTTGGACTTCAAGAAATGATCTCACTGGCAAAAATTTAATCTACATTTTTCTAGGGGTGGGATCTATGTTGGGTATGGACTCATTCTTATTTTATGACTACATTCTGTATGTAACTATCAAGAATTCCTAGTTATAATGGATGGTGTGATTTGATTGAAATGAAAGGCGAGATGACAAATGGATGAATTGTTTGGGTGGGGAATAAATGGATTTTTGACTGATAGGTGATTAAGCAGTGAATAGTTCATTACCATTTATATGGTTACTTCAATGAGTAAATCTTAATATATGTTGGCATCCATTGGTAATAGTGTAATACTTTTTAGTATTAATACTGTACTATGTAAGAAATAGGCTACCTGTACTGCACATTGTAATGGGGGTGTTCACTACTAGAAATAAGTCACACTGATCTATATTTCAAACTAGAATGGGTGTGAAGTTTTACGTTTCTTGTACATAGCTTGAACAGTTTCTTGTACATAGCTTGAACAGTTTCTCATACAAAGAATAGTGCGTACATATATGTAAACAGATGTTCATCCACTGTACTTGAATTGGGTCACATTGACCTACATTTCAAACTGGAATGGGCGTGGTGTTTTACATTTCTTGTATGTAATTTGAACAGTCATGGGACATACATGTAGGTAGGTGTACATCTTCACCTTGATGAGAATTCCTGCTCCATCCTAGTTGTACGTCTGTGTAACCATGGCAATGTGGAAATAGTGGTAATGTACACTGCTTGTTTTGTCTGGATTTGAGGTAAGTTTCTCGTTTGACAGGTGTTATTTAGGGCTGTGCTAGAACTGGTGATGTGCCCTCGTGATAACCTACAACTTTGTTAGAAAATAGAAAATATTCATTCATCCCCAAAAATTAATATTATTGGAATTGTAAATAAGAAACAAAACCCCAAAAGAAATAATAAGTATGTTTTAAAAATTATATCAGGTATTGGATTCCATTTTAGAGCCTGTAACCTATTAGATAAATTTGTGTTTCTACTTGGTGTGCTAAAACACAATAAAGAAACTGCATTCATATCAGGGTTGGGAGGGTGGTGAATGAAAAAATATAGCAGGTTTCTTCAGAATGCTCCGTGTCGGTATTATCAAATGTCTGACACCCAGTAATCAATGATTAATAAGTAAATATGCTCTAGTAACCACAGCAATTAAGAAAATGTCCACGGCTAAATAAATGCTGTGGATAAATAGTGTCCACATTTTCCATTGAAATTTTAGCGTAAAGTATACTTTATTATTAATAATAAGAAAAAAATAAACCTAATTTTTTTTTTAAATCGTGGCAATTAAAAAAAAAAAAACTCCGCTGCAAACTCCACGGCATTGCCGATTGCAGCGGGCGGTTTCAGGGGTTGCACTAGCAGTGGCATTAAATAAAACTAATATATCTATAATGTGACCAGAACATAGTTTACTAGTTTCCAATACGGCACCCCTTTCTTGGAAGTCTGTATTGTATCAGTGGAAAGAAGTGTATAAACTGCTTTTATGTTCTGTCTGTTTCTGCTTCTGCTTTGCCAAAGCAGTATACAGTTTGTCCATAAGAAAAATTAGTACTTGAACACTTGACAATTTAAACAAAACTAATATTTCCCAATTTAAAAATTAGCTTGATTTAGGAGTTGCTGAGTTTACTTGATTCTTACTGCTTGGTAAACAAAAAATAAACAAAACAAAAAAAGACAACAACAACAACAAAAACACGACAAAAGTATATATTTTTTTTAGATTCGATTACATTTATCTGCTTTTTTAGATGTTAATTGCTTGGTGACTTATTTGATAAATATTTGATATCACACGATCTTACCTCGCCTTGCCTCCCATTTACTATCTCCCTATGTGCCGAATGCATCGACACGAACGTGCTGTACGAAAATTGCCATTACGTTGACATTGCACCACCACTCACCTATGCTGCGATTCGATTGGCTGGGGCTGTTGGCTGGCTGATTCTGATTGGTTGATTGAAACTTGTGCTGAAAATGGCGTTGGGTTACAGGACCAGGAAGGGAATGATCGAGCGCCAAGCGTCGCTGACGACGAGGATGGTCATCTGATCTATCGCCAAGGAGACCTTCTGCAAGCTAGATGTACAAAATGTTTCGTAATGTTTAGTCTAGGCTTCATTGATATGATCTTATAAATGTATTAGTTAAAAAAATTGATCAGGGTTTTTTTTTTGTGTCAATGTCGACATTGAAACTTACCTCATTTAGGATGTTTGCAGAAACGTCTTAATGTGAATTGCATTAATTTACATGATATTTTAGGAAATATTTTTTTTTTGTTGCTTCGGACACATATTTGTTGATGTTTTTCAAGACACTGATGTACATTTTATGCAATGTTTTTCATTCCTTTGATTATTATCAAAAGAGAAATTCTTTTCTTGCAGCTGTTAAAACAGTTGAGAGTGTGAATTTTTAGAATATTGTTTGAGAAATATCCTTTTTGCCACAAATATGTCTACGGCAGAAACATTTGATCAATTGTCAGTTCTGTCTAAAATCTCAACCAATACATGACTATCTATTTTATTCCTTTCTGACCTTTAAAAAACAAAAAAAACTTTGGTAAAATTAGGTTTATAAAGAAAAATATTAATTCATGACAAAGGCATGAACTTGATCAAATATTGCTTAAAACGTACAAAAATAATGTTTATTTGATATGGTTACTGATAACTGTTCGAAATGATATGTAAGTTTTTGTATAACACATTTTTCTAAATATTATGAACTCATTTGATATCAGTTTGTAAATTGAAATTTTATTGTTACTGTAGGTAATTTAAAATGTCTAGGACAAATGTCACATTTTTTGCATGATCAGAAATTCAGTCTTTGCTGCATGTTTTGCTAAAGAATGCTTTTTTAAAATTGGAATGGTGACTGTCAAGTATATTTTAAAAGTTTAAAATATAATAATAGGTATATTTTTAAAATATAAAAACTTTAATATTAAGCATATTTTAGTTGTTTGAAACTTACAAAAAGTGAAATTCTTAGTCAAAAATATTTTTTTAATTTTCTAAAGTTAATATAAATACTTTAAAACTATATGCTTACAAAAGAAATGAACAACACTTTTTTTTCTGAAAATGCTAATTCTGTTAACTAATATATTTTAAGCAAGTGATAAACCATTCATGTTATGAATGACAATATAATAATTAGCTGGCATACTAAAGTGTAATTTAAAACAAAAGTTATATTAGATAATGTAAAATTCTCATGGTTCGGGTATATTTATAAAATGTAATAATAATTGTTATTGACCTGTAAAATAACGTTAAAAGTGATACCAGATATTAATGCAAATTAAATGGTCGTACAATGTCTGTAAAATGTTATTTTGTTTCAACAGTTAATGGTCAGATTTGGAAAGTAGTATGATTTTGAAGATAAGGTCTTTTTCGGAAATTAATACAGACTGATATTGATGAAGATGAGGGATGATATTTTCTGTATCGCTTTTTAATATTTATTGTTCAACTTCCATATGACTCTCTTTTGTAGGAATTTGTTTCCGTTACATGGACTATAACCACACCGTTTTTGTTTTGCAGATGAAATTGTTTCCACTTTAGGTGAAGGGACGTTTGGAAAGGTTGTGGAATGTAAAGATCTACAGAGGTAGGTAAAATGTTTTGTACCGATCTAACAGTAGCGTAATATGATATTATTTATTACAGGTTGCTGTCTTGTACAGAAATACATTTGATCGTGATGTTTAGGAATCATCATTGTGGCTTGGAACAACTAGCATGTTTAGTTGTGTCTTGTACTTGAAAACATGTTCATGTATATTATGTTATTCATTAGATGATAATATAACATTTCACTATCTTTTGGTATCTGCTTTGTGTATAGATATGGTTTTCTCAGGTATCAGACTGAGGCATGGAATAGGAGAAAAATGTTTTAGTTGTGTTTGATACATGTACATGTACTTGCAAAAATTATTTATATATGTATATTACAGGATAATATAAGATCTCAACATCTTTTGGTCTCTGCTTTATGCCTAGATATGGTTTTGACCATGAAACCGGTTTTAGAAATCACACTAGAGACTGGAACCAGAATGCATATTTTTGTTATGCGATGTATTTGAAAAAATTAGGTAGAACCTTGTCTATTGTTATCTGTTTTTTATTTTACAGTATAAACAAACATGAAATTATTTTTTGTTTGCACACAATGGCAATAAAATATTGTTGTGATCTCTTTATAGAGGGGGAGGGGGGGCAGGATTTAGTTCAAATGGTAGCATGTCCGTCTGTGAACCAGTTGGTCATTGGATTAATCCTTCTCAGTGGACCCATTTGCAGTTTGGGCTATTTTCCATTCCAGCCAGTGGTCCACAACTGGTTCATTAAAGCCGTAGTATGTGCTGTTCTGTCTGTGGGACAGTGCTTATAAAAGACCCCTTGCTGCTTATCAGAAAGAGTAGCCTATGTGGCAGCAGAGGGTTTTTTCTAAATATATTACAATGACCATATGATTGACGGTCAATAGCCGACAATAAGATAAAAAATCAATGTGCTCTAGAGGCGTCATTAAATAAAACAAACTTTACTTTTATTTGTTCATTATACAGTAGATTTTACGGTGGTAGATTTTATGAATGATGTGAATTTTCATACCTGGATATTGTGCGTGGGATGTTTTGTTTCAAACCCTGTCAAATCGTGCCAACCATGCTGGTTTGGTAGAGCGACACATTTAATTATCTTCCCTTTGTGTGTTTGTCAGTTAAGCTTCACAAATCGGTTGTTTGCGGCACTTCATGTGATTAGCCCATCCAATTCCATTCTCAACATGATACCATCTCAAAATGTGGGTTAGTTTGTAGAAAGATGTCAAGCAAGTGTTACTGAATAAAAATAATCATCCTTCTATTGACTTAATTTTGAAGAAAAACTATTATAGTTTTGATGCAGGGGTCAAACTT
This sequence comes from Symmetromphalus regularis, assembly GCA_032355785.1. NCBI lineage: Eukaryota > Metazoa > Mollusca > Gastropoda > Neomphalida > Neomphalidae > Symmetromphalus > Symmetromphalus regularis. The sequence continues at coordinate 5,943 of JAULBS010097217.1, read as the reverse complement.
AGTGTGGAGGGGCATGGCGATTATAGCCTTGGATTCCTAGAGCACTAAGGCAATTTTAAGGAAACATCAGGGGCACAACGGCAAATGTGTGTTTACTATGGGGCAAGTGGGGAAAATGTTTGTTTTTTTGTGCACATGCACTTGTGTGTATTTAATGGTAAATATTTCAGTGGAACACAAAACGAAATTATAAAATTTACTGAAATGGAAAAATGGAATTTGTTAAATTCGGAAAGGGGAAAATCTGAACTGGAAAATCGGTGCTTCTATATACTTCATTTTTAATAAGAAAAAAATACACTTTGAAAAAAAAATAGTCAACAGCAAAAAAATAATGCTGCAGAAATTGAAAAACTCAGCATCTATCTCCATGGCAGTGCCAATTACCACGGGCAATTTAAGGAGTTGTACTCTAAAAGAATATATAAGATTGTAAAAAATGTTTCCATGGGGCTATACTTCTACAAGCTTTTAGTATATTGGCAACCTTCAAGTGCAGGGATAACTTACCATGAACAGGAATCTTGAGGGAAATTCTGAAAATGGTCGCAATTAATGTCGAGATTTTCCTTTCTGTCATTTGAGAGTGAAGTTCACACATTGCTCGAGGATAAGTCTTGACACAGGCTTTTCTGTTGATCAGTCTCTACCGTATCAAACCAGAGATACATGCCTGGCAATAATTATCTTTGATTTGCCGGTCAGGATGTTTGAAATCAATTAATTGGTGCCAGATATTAACTAGAAGAGTGCTGTTGATCTCACGGCTGGTAGGTACTAGGATCAAATCTCAGTTAAGTTTACATACTGATCAGTAATGTCTGTAATTGTTTGACTAAAGCTGTACTATAACCAATGTTTCTATTATAATTAAGTATACTGCTTGACATATGTTTAGGGTGTGTTTTGATAGCTTTTTAATTTTTTTCAATTATAATAATAATTTTGGTGGCTGTATTTTGGGCATGACATGTACCGTCACAAAACTGGTGCCGTCTGAAGTCTTGAACATATTAAATCAATGCAAGATTATCATTCAAAAATTTATAACATGGCATAGCTCTGTCAGAATGGATTAGGATGTAGCGTGTCCGCCTGTGAACCAGTCGGTCATCTGATCCGTCCTTCTCTGTGGACCCATTTGCAGCTTGGGTTATTTTCAGTTTCAACCAGTGACCCAGAACTGGTTGATCAAAGGCCATGGTATGTGCTGTCCTGTCTGTGGTATGGTGCATATAAAAGACTCCTGGTTACTTAACGGAAAGAGAAGCAGGTTTCCTCTAAATACATATATCAGAAAGACCGTATGATTGACATTCAATAGCCGATCAGATAAAAATCAATGTGCTCTAGAGGTGTCGTTAAATAAAACAAACTTTATATAGCTCTGTCAGAAAAACATTGTGCTGTGTAACGCATACAGAAGGAATCACATGCTAACTATAACTGCAATGCAAAATAGCAGGGATAGAAACTAACGCTTGCCCTCTCATCCGAGGCGAGTACAAATCGCTGGGATCGAGTGAAAGCTTACCGAAGCTAGTCCACCAAGCCAGTAAATATTTTTCCAATCATAAAAATTAAAATGGGGAGACTAGTGATTTTTCGTGGGAATGAGTAACTTTTTACGACTACTTGTCCCCCAGGCGAGTGAAAATAATTAATTACTGCCCCTGAATAGGATGATATACTGTTATTTGTCCTCTTATCTGACCCCTAACTGGCCTCCAATCATGACAGTCAGCCACTGACCAGTGGTCTGTTTGGAAGGCTATACCGATAAGAAAATGATTAGGTTGAGGCTGTTGGTCAGTTATTGCATAATTGATGACAACACCAAGACGAATTGCTTCTGTCCCAAGATAGTTGGTTATCTGTCAAGTCTTCAGTTGGTGATTAACAAACCAGATGCAGGCAGTTCCGAGTGGATTAGAATCCTGTTATGGATTTCTTTTTGTTTGCTTCGCTAATAACAGACATTCTGGTCACTATCTGCCAACTTTGAATGCAACCTGTAGTTGCTATAGTTTATTGAAATGGCATATCTTATTTCTGTTGACTGACATGTCAGATTATTCAGGCATGGTACCACTCCGCAAAATCTTGAATTCCGTGGAAAGCACACATATAATAATAATATTAAAATAAAAATAATAAATAAAATCCTTGCTTGTGGTCTCAGTGCATCAGGGTAGGCTGGCATATGCAGTCGCTACATAGCAATTTCACTGGTTCCAAACGTTCTCATTGGGTATAACATGAAGCGTGAAATCTAGTCTTAACTAGCAATTTTGTCCTAAACACTGCAATGGTTAAGGGAGAGGAAGAGGAAGTGTGTGGTAGCTTCCGCACATATGCACTAATAGTCATCTGTTCATGGCACATTGTCACATAAAAGCTATTCTACCTCTCATCATGTGTAGTGACACAATTCCGCTAAAACCATTTTTTGTCAGTACCATTTCTGTTATAGACATTCTGGTTTCTCCGTAATATTTCCAGACAGACACCACAAACTATGACATTCCGGCCATATAGTCAGACTTTCTGCTAGCAAGCCGAGTTGCCTAGATTTTTATTTATTTAATTTTTATTATTATTATGTTGCATATCTTCCTGGGTGAAGGTCAAATGACACTGAGCATGCGTAGTGTTACGGTTTTGCGTTTCCACTTCCCGTATAAACATTTTGAGCCGAACTTGAAACCTGAAATGTGATGGTGAGTAAAAGAATGAGTGAAGGGCCAAGACTAGATTCAAAGAATAATTCGTTTTTCACATGTGACTCATTCCTGACAGGATCTGTAGATTTTCTGGAAATCATGTTTATGGGCCTTAGATACCTGAAAGGTTTTTTTTTGAAATGGGTAGGCAGTTCTGCTGTTATTACATGTACTTGTTAATAAGTAGTCTGATAAAGAAGTAGGGTCTGCTGTTATTACATGTACTTGTTAATAAGTAGTCTGATAAAGAAGTAGGGTTCCTACTCAACCCCTGCAATTAAGAAAATGTCCACAGTAAAATAAATTCAATTTTTAGCGTATATAGTTTATTTTTAATGATAAGAAAAGAATATAGCTTGAAAATGTTTTGGTAAATAACATAGTCTGTGATTATTTTTTATCACATTGTGATGGCTAGTGGATTGTTCATGAAATTTATTGATAAAAGATGGTAATTATCAAAGTATATATATGTGCTTCAGAAGAAGAAAAAAGTTAAATGATTTAGTAAACATTTTGCATGAAAACATCATTAAACAAGGATAATCCAAAGTAAATTACATTAAAAACTCAAATAAAATAGTTCCATGAAGGTTTTTTTTTTTTTTTTTTTTTTTTATTATAAGACTCAGTGAGAAATATTTTTCATTGGTGGTCATACAAAAATGTTTCCCTAATAAATTTAACTAATTATATTTTTTTATTTTTTGTTTATAATTAGATATGAGAATGTTTTTTTCAAATATTGAGATCAACGGGTAAAAACTTCTTAATGTTTCTAATAGAGTTTTGATAAAGCTACTTTAATCTTGTATGCTTTTCATCTGATTATTATTGTATGGTGAAGTAGCATCTTTAGTATTGCTCCTGTATTGATCATGGGTGAACTGAGTGGTGGAACTCTGGCTGAGAGTCTTGAAGCCTTCCATCCCTCAGTGAAACAGCTTGTCCAAGTCTTGTAGAGCAGGTCAGCAACAGGTCATCTCCTAGCCAGCATGATTGAGAACATGCACCACAGTCTCCTGTTTGTTTATCATTATTCCATGCAGGCTGTGTGATAACTCTTGTTATTTCACTTGTCTCACCAATCTGTCACTGGCTGTACTCAGAATAACTGTAAACTTGAATAACTGTAAACTTGAATAACTGTAAACTTGAATAACTGTAAACGTGAATAACTGTAAACGTGAATAACTTAACTGGAATAACTGTAAACTGGAATAACTGTAACTAGAATAAATGTACTCAGAATAACTGTAAACTGGAATAACTGTCACTAGAATAAATGTACTCAGAATAACTGTAAACTAGAATAAATGTAAACTAGAATAAATGTAAACTAGAATAACTGTAAATTAGAATAACTGTAAAATAGTATAACTGTCAACTAGAATAAATGTACTCAGAATAACTGTAAACTAGAATAACTGTAAACTAGAATAAATGTAAACTAGAATAAATGAACTCAGAATAACTAAACTAGAATAACTAAACTTGAATAACTGTAAACTAGAATAAATGTAAACTTGAATAAATGTAAACTTGAATAACTTAACTGGAATAACTGTAAATTAGAATAACTGTAAACTTGAATAAACTGGAATAACTGTAAACTTGAATAACTGTAAACTAGAATAATTATAAACTACCGTAAATTACAATTAGAATATGTAAATTAGAATAATTAAATTCATATAACTGAAAATTAGAATAACTAAATTTGAATAACTACTGTAAATTAGAATAACTAAATTCAAATAACTCTAAATTATAATAACTAAACTATTGTAAATTATAATAACTTAATTTAAATAACTGTAAATTAGGATAGCTAGACTATTGTAAATTAAAATAACTGTAAATTAGAATAACTGTGTATACCAGTATGTAATGCAAAACATTTTATTTCCTTTTTTCGTACCTGAGTATTATATAAAATTGATGTCAGCTTAATCTGAGCTTGTAAGAGTATGTAAATATAGATACAAACTTGTCTGACATGTGATACAATATTTCAGCATAGCATACTTACTTTTTCACATCTATGTGTAATATACATACTCTGTAATATACATTGGAATGTGCAATATACAAGCTTGTATGTTATACACACAGCTGTATTGTACTTTGCAATACATAATTACAAATATCTTTTTCAGCCTTTGTTGCTGTTCTGTTTTTCTTGAAACTGGAATTGACAACAGACGTTTAAAATTCCAAATATATAATAATAAACTTTTTTCACATGTAGAGAGGTATTTTTGGCGGGTTCCTGGAACTGTCTGAACGTTGGCAAAAATTCATGATGAAATACCACGTAATGGTTGCTTGAGTAATAGCTTTGTTTCTGACTGTTGGATTCTTAGGTGCAGCTTATGTCATTGATGCATAATATACTTAGACAAAAAAGTTTAGCAATTCTATACAAAACATGAAATACACACAACATGGTAAAATCTTTAATTAATTTGAACATGTTATTTAATTGAATGTGACAAGCATACATTGTTAAAATCTCAGTGTTATAACACTGGGAAACATTTACAAAGAATGTTTGGTGTGTGTATGTGCATGCATCAATAACAACATTACAACCTCATTTAGCCCAGACTTTGTAGGCATGCTACAGGTACTAGAATTTCTGCTCAAACTGTCAATAACCATCATACAAAAGAAGCTGCCAATTGTCGGATTGATCCTTCTCAGTGGACCAATTTGCAATTTTAGTTATTTTCAGATCCAACCAGTGGTCCACAGATGGTTCATCAAAGGTTGTGGTATGTGCTGTCCTGTCTGTGGGATGGTGCATAAAAAAGACCCCTTGCTGCTTACCAGAAAGAGTAACCTCTAAATCATGTCATATAATTGACGTCCAATAGCCGATGATAAGATAAAAATTAATGTGCTCTAGAAGCATCGTTAAATAAAACAAACTTTTCTTTGGAACTGCTGAACGTCTATGGCTAAGCATAAAATGATTAGTGATGTCTTAGCTATTTGCGGAAGCTGTGTAGGTTGCTAGTTTGAGCTGTGTTATGGAGTATCTCTGACTTGTGATTTATATAACCACTGATTAACAAGGCACTGGGGTGTCATTTGATATACATGCATTTGATTTGCTTATTCATGTGATGCATGGTTTGATATACATGCATTTGATTTGCTAATTCATGTGTGGCATGGTTTGATATACATGCATTTGATTTGATTATTTATGTGA
>JAULBS010097216.1:0-26889 GCA_032355785.1 Symmetromphalus regularis | reverse complement strand
AAAGCCTCCTCTACACCATCACCATGATGAATGTCAATGTCTACATACAGAACCCGTTTGTGATACTTCAAGAGCTCTAAGATAGCAAGAACAATGTCATTAACATAGCAGAATCCAGACGCCTCTGACTTTTTGGCATGATGGTACCCACCGGCCCAGTTGATAGCAATATCAGCTGCTTGTTTGTTCAACTTTACAGCTCCTGCTATAGATCCTCCTGTTGACAATTGGCAAAACTCAAATAATCCATCAAAAACTGGACAGTCCTCACCAACATTAAATCTTAGCATCTGCTTGGAGTATAGAGGCATATTGTCTGGACGAATATTTTGGAGAAATTTGATGTATTCGTCAGTATGAAATTTTGTCATTTCTTCAGCTGTTACTTTGTGAGGACGATATACCTCCATCTTTCGGTACATGCCATAGTTAAGAATGAGGTTGTGAGTCATTCGTATTCTATGAGGTTTCATGGGATGACCCTGTCCATAGTAATAATTTCCAACATCTCCATCATAATAATAGCAGACTTTCTTCTTGAATGTCTTAGTTGCCATGTTTGCAACTTCAACTCCACAGTTCTATGCAGTATCTGAAATTATAAAAGAGATGAATGCTATAAACTGCAAAGATTAAATTCAATATATATACGAATATAGGTCATAAAAAAATTTAAATTTTCTTTCGATATATTTTTTTATAACAAAGACATTTTCTTCTGAAAGTAACATCCCCATCCATTAGTTTAAAAACCTAGAATTATGTTTGTAACTTAATAGGTTTGAGATATTTCATAGAATCCTGGAATTCCAGGGTCATAAGTGTTTAATGTTTTATACTGAATCATCTTAGGAATACATTCTGAGATACTAAATATATCTAAGGATATTTAAAGTCCTCCAGAACTTTTATTCAAGGAATAAGATTCCTGCTCTAGTTTTAATCAGGAACCAAGTAAAGAAAGACTGACCACGCTTATTGGGACAGCCATTGGAAGAAGGATGTCTGGAGTTGGCATTTCATTTAGAAGGCTGAGAGGTGTTTGCAGAGAAGTAGGTGTTAAACCTGTGTAGTACAATGATCCACAGTGTCTACCAGGAATCATGGGTCTACACACTATGAAAACAGTGGATAATACAGATTACAGAAGCAGTGTGTCTTGCCTTCACACAAGTTAACACTTCTTACAAGATTCCAGGTGCCCAATCCTTTCTCAGAATCAAATGGCAGGCTAAGTACCATGTTTTCAAAGTTTGATACAAGCAGTAATAATAAGCTATGGTGTTAGGATCTTTATTGGTTTAGATATGCATTGCTGAATGGGTGAGACAATTTTCCTCAGTCAGTGTCGGATGAAGAATACATGTATAGATTTCTATCAAAGGTCTTCCTTTTCCTCTGTTCTTATCATGAGACCACTGGTTAACATGATCCATAGACTCATGCTTTGACACTCCAGTGTAGTTGCTGTTCTTTCAGGTGTTCAACATGACCAACAGACACAAGGTTTGACATACTCCATTGCAGTTGCTGTTTTACCAGGTGCTGAATATTGAATATTTCTGCTGTTAGCAACAGCTGTTTTTGTCTCCAATTTATTCCATAAATGCCCTAAACACACACATTGTATAAAATAATTTTAAACTGGGGTAGTGGAAGACCTAGACAATCTATTTTTGGTTTGTTTTTGTTTATTTAGAGCACACTGGTTTATTAATAATCAGCTATTGGATGTCATTTAGACATTTTTACTTGAGATTCCAGTGTCTTACCAGTGGAGTAGATATGCAATCTGGTCACAAGAGCTACCTACTCGATTTTGGGTTCCTCTTAAGGGGGCTTTCACCACTGAAAAATTCCACTGGCACAGCTCTTTGGATCAATGAATGGACTGTAAGGGAGTTTAAAAAAAAAAAAAAATTTTTTTTTTTAAAACCTATGTTTATATACCAAAAATAATAATGCCAATATAAATAAATTCTGAATCCAGTCATATTTCCTGCCAGTTATTTACAAGTTTTTTTCTTCTTTTTTATATTATCAAAAATAAATGTAAACATTGGGTAATGTGCAACTTCCATATGTGTATGTAGTGGTGAGGGTGTATATCAGTAGCTGAACCAGGGGGTCGGGACCCCCCTTTTCTCAAAATACATATATATGGTTTTTTTTACCATTTTCGAGTGGAAGGACGTGAAAATTAACAAAAAATTTCACCTATTTCTATTCACTCTTCACTTTTGGACCCCCCCTTTCAGAAATCCACATTTGGACCCCCCTTTCAGAAATCCTGTATAGGCCTACATGTTATATGCAAGGAAGGTGTTTACAGTCAGAGGCGGTTCCTGAGAATTTATGGGAGATGGCACATACTAGTATTCCTGCCAAAAACAAAATGCATGATTATGATAGGCCTATCTCAGTATCTGACTATTCAAAGGGTTGAAAGGTTGTAGGGGAGAGCCCCGAGAGGTACATATAGATCTACGCATCTTTAGATTTTCCCTCGTGCTATAGGATGGAAATGGTGATAAACTGTGTTTACCATCATATTTAATATTCCGTTAATCTTATTAAATTCCTTTTTCACTTCTTTTTTTTTTTTTTCTTTATCAGAATTCCGAAAATTGCCGACACAAACCCGAAATGATTGACCGATTTTTCGGATCCCGACCGATTTGTCTGAATTCGGTCAATTTACAAATTCGTTAATCTGGGAACGAATAGAGTTCTTCCAAACTATTTTATTTACTGTTTATTCCTATTTTAATATCACTCTTTAAGAGAATTTGCATAATTGCAAAAATAAATAGGCTATCTCACCCCATCCTCACCCATTCTTCCAACTGGACCGCCAATTTTCTTTATTAAAATAAACGAAATATAGCATTCATCATAACACGCTTGATGTTTTAATATATGTCAGTATATTCCACACAAAATGTTCATTTGATCTCATCATTTCCCCACATTTATGGGTAATCTGAGAGGGTGAGAAGAAGCTAATTTGAGAGAGGGTAGAAAGAAGATATTTATTTTCTGATAATTGACAGAACTTCCACGCTTCGGATGAAACACTTTGTTTCTCGTATAGCCAGTCACGTTCGCATTTAAGGGAATTTTAGTCGATTATTTCATTATCTATATTCCTTACTTTAAAAAAAAATATCAAATACGCATTTACATTAATGTAAAAAAAATTAAAAGCTTTATTGGTATTTATTCTATTTTCATAAAATATAAACCGGTGCTTTTCTTACCTTCGCTGTTAATTTCCTAGCTTGTCGACTCATAGGTTGCATTCTATCGAGCTACAACAGTGGTCTGCGTAGAGTATAAATATGCCAAATTCAACCTCTAATCGGCATCCAGTGGCGTAATGATTAAGGCGTTTTACTCATATCTGGTAAGTACTGGAATAAAATGATACATGGGTTTTTTTTTTTTGAAATCTCAGTACAATCTATAACCCATATGTGCAGTGAGGGCTCCGCAAGGTTCAATCAGTAGGTGAACACCACTTACACCGTCCAGTGGTTCACAACTGGTTTATCAAAGGCCGTAGTTTGTGCTATCATGTCTGTGGGCGAGGTCGTGCAAAGGGTGGGCCTACGATATTGAGATGGTCTACTCCCCTAGTATTTGGCACTAATTACACAAATACTTAGTAAGCAGTCTGAAATGGGGGCCTACATTTCCTATCTGGCCCATGCCTATTACTGGATATTACCAGCTTTGCACGGGCCTGTCTGTGGGATAGTGAATATAAAAGATCCGTTGCCGCTTATCGGCAAGAATAACCACATTAGTGTAGCAGCAGCGATTTTCGTCTCTCCTACTCTCTAATCTTTGATCTGGACAGATAGTACAGTTGCATTATTATGCATCTGTAGTACATGTACGTAGTAGTTATCCGGAATTGAATAATTGCACGCGAACAGCAAGCGATTTGGCAAGTTTCCGGAATATTATAATTATTTGATTTAACATTATGCGCCAGAAAAAACGTTAAAATGTTAGGGGCAAAATTCGCTCATTACCAGAGTTACGCTGCTATAACGATCGAAAATATTCGAATGTGAGCAGTCAATTGCTTGCCTTTCGGAATACTTCGGGTGATTACGGATTATATCTTGGCCAATTTCGGCCTCGGATATCAAAATGATTGCAAATTAATAATTTTTAAAAATCTATTACCCATGATTTTTTTTATGTTGAAAAATTCCATAACCTTTCTTTCATATCAAAGGATTGGTCTGTATTAGTTCAAACACTTGGACCTCGGGCAATGCGTTATTTTCATCTGTTGTTAACTAGGTCTGCATGTGATTCTAGATTGAGAAATCTTCAATTGAATTTGATTTACTTCACGGTCTCCTTAGTCGTTATTCAGGTTACACGCCACCATTAATTAAATAATATTACAAATGTGTTTTAAAAAAAATTAAAAGATCAGAGAAACATTTTACAAAGAAAATTAAGAATAGTAACAATGTGTAGCTTGAATAAAGATATATTTAAAAAAAAAAATACATATATACAGGGGCGTTGGAGCCAAGTGTAATTCTCATAAATGTTTTTTTAATTCTTTGTTGAATTATTCACCGGCAAATACTTATGTTCAGAAACGGGAGCAGCCCCCCTCCCCTCACATGAATTTCGTTCGAACGCCCCTCATTTAGATACATATATAATTAGGGCCTGATTTAGACCTTAGGGGACCCGGGGCACTTCAGGTTTGGGGGCCCCTCAATATAGAAGTTAATTTATATGAATAAAAAAAAGAAACTAAAATGAATAGAACTAATTTTATAATTATTACATTTTATGTAATAAAGGAAATCCTTAGTCAGAGGGAAGGGGGGTGGGGGCAATTGCCTCATAAATACAACCGTATATAATAATAATTTCATATGGAAATACTTTAAAGTTCGTTCGATAGAAATGTGTGGTAGCCCTAATATTGTGTTGAAATACACAGAATTACTTCTCTTCAGTTCAAGCAATAAACTAATATCGATTAAAGCAATCTACTGGGTATACTTAAAACGACAACATACTACCTTGGCTGTAAACAGGTTGTAAATTTATGTTCCATGTTGTATATAGATATATACTCAGCACAATTAATTAAGGATTAATAGACCGGTTTAGTAATTTTTTGCTAGTGCTATATTATTTAAGTAACTTTTAATGAGAGCGGATCTCTAAACATTGTTCGAGTAACATTTGCCAAATACACAGGCGGTAGATTTTTGATATCTTTAGAAAAGCAACAAAAATTATATTTTCGGGTAAAATTCGAAAAAAAGCCAAAATGTTCAGTATATTTTTCAATTTTACTTTAAATTAAGATCAATAACACACATTTATTTTTACATGTTCAGTTAGAAGTAGTCAGTTTCTGGCGCTTGGCAGCTTTGTTATTACTGTTTGCGGTCTACGTTAGAATATACATACCTGCAGGCGCATGCACTGAAAGATGGCGGGCAAAGATGTAAGCTACGTACATATTGACCCCTTTAAAAGCAATTTTGGCTTGTACTGAACTCACTAATACATATTGTCATTAAAAAAAAAAAAAAATTCAGTTCGTAGATTCGATCCCCGAACTCACCAAACACACGCCTTACATTATTGAATCATTTCCGATAAAAAAAATGTTCCTTAAAAATGAAAGCAACTATTTATAGCTGTACATACATACGATTGTTTGTTAAGGACACACCAGCACTTTTTATTCGGCGGCTATTAGTTGTCAAATAAGCAGTGTGAATATTCGGATGAAATGTTAGAGCCATGGCACAGAACTTCTATAAAGGAGTATATTATATTGATCTATATCAATGAACTTAAGTTCATGACATGTTGAAGGACCATTTTAATTAGATGAATAAATCTCCTCTGATAATGATAAGTTACTGTCCTCACCACCACTATATAAAATATAGATTAAAACAAAAATGTTTGCATGCCTATCCCCACTTCCAAACACACAACAAAGTTTTTGCTGATAAAATAGGTTTTGTTTAAAACAGTGACTATTTTAATTCGTAGATTTTTTTGGTCGTTGCAACTTTTAATTCGTAATTGTCAGTTTTTAATTATTCCCTTCCAGAACTTGCAACAATAAACAAAACAAGTTGGTGTCAACAAACGAAAATGTGTGGGCGGGTGGCGTGTTAGACCTTAAAAATACATACACAACTGCGTCGAGTCCGAATCATGTCAAAGCATATAGTATTCAGTTTTATCGTCTTGACACGGAACATAATTAAGCTTAATCTGCGACCAACAATCTGAATTTATATTAGTCGAATATCAAAATATATTACGTAGGCAACTGAACGGTCAGGTCACATTACAAACAACTGGGGGCCTGCATAATTCTAACAGCAACATCCCATGCATCTGGAATAGAACACAAAGAATGCGAATGTGCCGTTTGATGGCACAGTGTGTAACATTTATAATCAAAGTTGATAGATAAAGCAACTGAAAAAAACGGACTTAAGGATTGTTGAAAAACTAAAAAACTATGTCTATGACATCACTGATCCCATGAAGAATGTAAAAGTTGTTGCCGTGATAAGTTAAGAATGAATGGGCCACAACTCAGCAAAAAAAAAAAATAATAATAATAATTTTATATATCCTCCGAATCTGTACCAAATTTTCCACCCACACCTTAAAACCTGAATAAAAAAACCCACGAACATACGCAAGAAACTAGCTTACTTGATGAAGATTTTATTGGTTTTTTGGTGTTTGTAATGACACATGGAGAAAAAAATTAATCTTTTAACATGCATAAATATATATGATATGAATACCTTTTGTAGGTTAGCCAGAAAGGTAGCAGTTCAGTCGTTGGTTTACAGAAATACGAAGACACTGGCTAACACGTTGCAGTAGTTACACACAGATTTCATTTTTATTTTTCACATTTGGTTTGAGTGTGGTTTTGTCTCTGGAAATGTAATTACAAATGTACTTCAAAACAGACAATATAAATCAGAATGTTAACTACATTACCTGAGATTTCTTATACATTAATATCTATTGTCCAAAACAAAACATTTCTATCTATAGCACTATAAAGATATTTCTCTACTGTCCAGAACATATATTATTTAAATACATAGCACTATAAAGTTGCTTATATTATCCACAAAATATATTATTTGAATTCATAGCACTATATCGATACTTCTGTCCAGAACACAAATTACATAACAGCATTGTAAAGATATTACTGTCCAGAACATGTTTGTTTTTTCAACTATAGCACAATAAAGATATTTCTGCTGTTGTTCACATTATATACATGTATTTCTTTAATACACAGCACTACTTCTCTACCGTCCAGAATTTTTTTTTCTTCTTCAATTTACAGCACTATAAAGATACTTCCAATTTGGTTTTAATAAAAATTAAAAAAATGCTGGAAAAAAAAAAATCTCAGAAATGTAGTTCATTATAAAAGTCATGGTGCAAGTCAAAATGTACAGATTAATGGTGATCCTGTACTAATGGTCTAATTGGCCAGTCTCCTGAGCAGTTGGCGAATCTTTAGTTTCGCTGGTTGAACTTTCTGGAGGTGTGCTGGCAGGTTCACTTGTCTTTTCTTCTATCTTCTCTTCTGGTTTTTCTGTTACTGTATCTGTAACTGGTTGTGGTTCTTCTTTTGTTTCTGGATCTTTCTTAGCTTCCTTAACTTCACTCACAGTTTCTGATTCCTTCTTGTCATCATCAGTTCGGGGTCGTTTTGATGATGGTTTGTAGTTCTGTTTGTCTTGCTTTCCATCAAAGAATTCTTGATAGCATGCTGTAGATCTTTTGTCACTTCGTATTGAGATTCGTTTATCTTTATTGTTCTCATTTTCATTTTCAGTTTCATCAGAAATTGCCTCTTCAGTTACCTGCATTTGTACTCCTGGTGCATGAGGCAACATTCTCAGATTTTCATACAGTCTGCATTTAATTTTGTCAAGATATTCAAGAGTATTTTGATTTGCCATGTTAGATGGACTGATATGGAGCTTGAAATCTGGGCCATAGTACTCAAAATAATCATTATATGGCAGTTCATTGGCTACATCTATGCCCAGTGCCACAGAGGTTTCATATGCCCAGCAGCGAGCAACATTTCTAATTGTGTAGCCTCCACCACCTAAAAGAAGCAGTGGGAGATTGAATCGGTTCATATAATCAACACACTTTCCGTGACCCTTCAGGGTTAGATTGAAGCAGCCTAACCTATCTCCTGATAAAGAGTCTGCCCCACAAACCAAGACAACAACATTGGGCTGGTACATTTCCATTACCTTTGTTATAACAGACTGGAAGATTATTTCAAAGGACTCGTCATCCACACCATCACGAAGTGGAAAATTAACGGCATAGTATCTTCCCTTTCCAGCTCCAATATCGCGTAGGTCACCAGTTCCAGGGAAGTACTCGCCATATTTGTGGAATGATACAGTCATCACTCTGTCTGTGGTAAAGAAAGCCTCCTCTACACCATCACCATGATGAATGTCAATGTCTACATACAGAACCCGTTTGTGATACTTCAAGAGCTCCAAGATGGCAAGAACAATGTCATTAACATAGCAGAATCCAGATGCCTCTGACTTTTTGGCATGATGGTATCCACCTGCCCAGTTGATAGCAATGTCAGTTGCTTGTTTGTTCAACTTGACAGCTCCTGCAATAGAACCACCTGTTGACAGTTGGCAGAACTCATACAGTCCATCAAAAACTGGACAGTCCTCGCCAACATTAAATTTCTGCATCTGCTTGGTGTAGAGAGGCATGTTGTCTGGACGAATATTTTGGAGAAATTTTATGTATTCATCTGAATGAAATTTTGTCATTTCTTCTGCTGTTACTTTGTGAGGACGATACACCTCCATTTTTCTGTATAGGCCATAGTTGAGAATGAGGTTGTGTGCCATTCGCACTCGCTGGGGCTTCATAGGATGACCCTGTCCGTAATAGTAGTTTCCAATATCTCCGTCATAGTAGTAACAGACTGTTTTCTTGAATGGTTGTGTAGTCATGTTTGTAACTTAAACTGCACAGTTCTATGCAGTATCTGAAAATTCAAAAAGTATACAATATAATATTTGTGATGATTAAAAACCTTTTATCTATATCTTAGTCAGGAATCACAACCAATACAAAGTTATGTCAGCATCATGTTATGGCTTATGTTCCGTGTGTATGACATGGCAATTAATGTAAGTCAGTTTAACACACGACGAATAGTCCATGTAAATTGTAATATTTCAGAGATTATGGCGTTCCAAACTATGGCTTGGATGTTTACTTGATAAATATTATTATATGTGTATTCTATTTGTGTCAGAAGATTAATGGAATTGGATGCTCTTGGTCTTGTTAGTACTAAGTGTATATTTTTAAATAACAAGAGCAATATACCATATTACTGTCCATAATAGCACATGGAATATCCACACATCCTAGTGCAGACATGTATTTAAAATTATTATATATACATTCAAGATACCTTCTGCTTTGCATGAATAGCAGGCACCTGAAATTCCATAAGTATTGACTGCTAGGTGAAAATTATTTGAATAATGGTCACTCTGCCAATCATATCAGTGTTCATGTTACAAATGCTTGCATAGCAATGCAAAAGTCATGATAGGATGGGGAAGCACATCCACTAGATCTGCCCTGAAGATACTTTTATACAAGTATATAATTAATTTGTTTTGATATGAAATGAATGGTAGTTAAATCAGCTGATGTCAAACATTGTAATTGTGACTCACATATAGGTAATATAATAATAATATATATATAATAATTATGGTAATTACATGGTCTAACAGAGACAGATAAAAAGAGTCCCATTATTTATAGATGGGGTAAGGGGTTCACTATCCATGTTCATTTACCAATGCATTCCAAATGTCTCAAATTTTGAAGATCGTGAAATACAAATGGGAACCTAGAATATTTTGGAGGTGGGGGGAGCATAAGAATACAAGAATCCTATATCCTACCGTAATGCAATTCCCTACAGTTACATGTTTTCCTTTTGCACATAAAGAACAACAATTTAACACAAATAAATTAGTTCAAATGGAAAATATTTCAGGGAAGGATTGATCCATTACCTTTTTGCACATCAAACACACCAACATACATGAATTATGTTTAGTAAGCATACAAATGGATTTTCTTTAACGCCTTAGTTACTATGGTAGTACCTGACTTTGAAGGTCACATATTAACTATATTCTGCGCTACTTGTAACATGGTTTTTGACGAATAAAAAACAAATTACATAACTTACTCCATTAATGTTGATATTTTTAGAAATAAAAAAATGTCCTATTTTTTGTTTAGGTCGGTTTGTCTATTGGTTCTATGTTTAAACAGCAGTCAAAAGTAATTTTTTTACATTTCGAGTCAGCGTTACTTAGACCACCATGTTTTATTTGCTTCATAATTCATATAAAAATGGGGGTGTAAGGTAATTATTTGTATTGTAATGGTACATGATTATTATTTTATAAATATATTTATCATAATTTAATTTCTATGTCATATTTGCAAATATCTATTTATTAAAACCAAAAAAATCGACGAACCACATACGAATATTACCGGAAATGACCGAGATGTTCGGAATGTTAAAGTGGGTAGTTACCTCACTTTGTAATGCACTCATATTCCATCCTTGTCATCGCTGTGAAACATATTCGATATTCCTATATGAATGAATAGGTAATATTTTAAATTATTATTTAACAAAGTAATTTAAAAAAACTGAAATATAGGACATTTTCGTTATTTCCAAAACCCAGGTTCACGCTAACTAAAGTAATCGACAAAAATCCATGTTCCAAGTAGGGTAAACAGACTATAGTAATATCGTTTCATATAGTAATAATGCAGTGAAATGAAAATTAATAGAAACGTAATGCTAACAGGGGGGATTTGTCCATGACATCAAGGTTTGTCAAAATGGTTTATCAAGTTATATAATACGAAACATTTGAAATTTGGTTGTTTACACTTGTTAAATACATACCTACATAAATACTATTCCATATATACAGTAATACATGTATCAATAAATGCTAGATGGTGCTTCAAAATATTTTATTCTATAAATAATCAATACTTTAAAATACCATGAAGATTGAATGAGACTATGCTATAGGCTAAATAGGGAAAAAAATATGTGGACGAATTGAGAGATTTTTTGCTGTAGAAGCAGGCCTATTTTTGGTGTACGAACTGTTTAGAAAGCCAGTTATTGCAATAACCATTTACACCGTTTCATGTTTGTAGCACTTTTAATTACACAAGGCATAGGATGCATGAATGTTTGACAGTCTCTGTCAGAGGCATGGTGGGGGGGGGGGGGGGTCAAGATTAATAAGATTATTTGAAATAAAAATTAATTTATTGTTGAGTTTAGGGTTTGCAGAAATATATAAATTATCATATTTGTTTTTCTTTAAATTCAACAAAAAAGATTTTTAAACTGTAAATCTTGGAGAGATTTGAAAGATTAGGCATTAAATCAGTTGTCCACATTCTAACCATAGGCCATGGCACTGTCACAGCAAAAGTTAGACTTGATGCAGTAGACAGAGTAGTGTGGTTTGCTCTGAGGGGTTTTCAGTTTACCTAATTCAATATACATTTGAATTACTATGATTTGTATTATTCGTATTACAATGAAGGCTTTATCTTACAATTTATGAACAGTGACGACTTCGAAAATTCTTTGCAACAAAACCAAACCTAACGTCTGCTAAGCTGGTCGGCTCATCCAACTTCCAAAGTCGACACGTAATCAACGACAGATCTACATTATAGTATTAATAAAGCTATCTTATTTTGTTTATAACACACATCAAAGACTGGAAATGTCATGATTACATTGTACTATCTACACATTAAACTCATCACGCACTTACCAGGGATACTTAGCCAAACTATTCATACAACTTTTTCCGCGTTACTAAACTCGTCTGTACTGCACGTTCAAAATTGGCGCGTGATTGTGACCCGCTGGGCCCCTTTTAGTCGGAACCTGTATAATCTATACCCGTAAGGCGATGCGCGTAAAATTAAAGTTCAAATGTTTGTGTTTGGTCCTGTTTACTCTGGTGGCTTAAATTAAATTATAGCTTACTTTAGTTGTTGTTAACTGTATAAATTTTTTTAATATTTAAATTAACATCTTTTAAATAATTCAAGGGCGGATTCAGAAATGTTATAAGGGGTGGTGATGTGTTACTTTTTTGTTAGTGTTCAGAGTTATGTGGGGCGGGGTGGGGGTCAACAGTAAGTTAAGATCTAAGAAAGAAAGAAAAAAGTAGATCTGCACTTGCTATTTTAAAATAATTTTTCTGAAATTATTGTGCACATTTTCTTTCGCAGTTTCGGCATTAAAGTTTGGCTATTTTTTGAAAAACAGAACATATGGAAATTTATTAAATAAATAAAAAATCTTAAAAATTATTTATATAATCAATATAGCCCTACCTAATAATATTATAATATAAAATTAGTACTCGTAAACATGTAGCATTGTAGGCCTACCTTTTATCAAGTAATATCATTTAGCATTTGAACAAGACAGGTAGCGATGATCTTCTAAATATAAAAAAAGCATTAAGCAACATTAGCAAAATTTGTAACTTGTGTAGCAGTCAGTCAATACACTGTTTACCTGTTTGGAACAAAAATCCAGTCTGTCATGACATTATTTGGCGCGACATTCCGCGAAATGGTTACCAAGACCTGCCCACAAAATCTAAACCAATAGAAATTGTTAACTAGATAATGATTGACAGAGAGCGGTTAAATCAACCAATCAGAAATGAGATCTAGTCGGGTCAAGGGTTAGTAGACATGTCCAAACCAATATGTAAACAACAATCTACGGGTTGCGAGGGAAAACATGTCTGAACAAAAATAATCACATGGGATAATAGTGTAAGCTTATTGCATTATATACTAGTAATTCAAAGCTATGAGTGTACAAAAAATGAGCACAGACATGAATTTCATAAAAAAATTCGCGGGAGAAATTTACCGGGAAAATGTATAGCCTGTATAGGATAATAGGGTCAGGGACCTACTCGTAAAATATAGCCTATTGAAGCTATTTGAGACACGCCTCTTTAACGAAAGTAAAGTTTGTTTGTTTTAATCACGCCTCTAGAGCACATTGATTTTGATCTTATCATCGGATATCGGACGTCAATCATATGGTCATTCTAACTTATTTATTTAGAGGAAACCCGCAGCCTCCTTGTTGGCTACTCTTTACGATAAGCAGCAAGATTTCTTTTTATATGCATCGTCCCACAGACAGGACAGCACATACCACGGCCTTTGATTAACCAGTTATGAACCACTAATTCGAACGGAAAATAGAGCTTTAACGAATGCAATTTTAAAATAACAGTTTTTCATAAATGAACATAAGAAAACAATAATTTCACTTTTATTAATAATAATAATAAATAATCGAAAACATTAATTTAAAGTTAAAAGCATGTTTCAGTATGGTGTGATTAATGTATTTATTTAAAATAATTAAAATAAGTGATGGGGAGGGGGTGGCACTGACGGATCGTGTGCAAACTATCAGATTTTGGTTACGATGGTAAACATTAATGTGTAATAAATTTTTTTTTTTTAAATAGTATTAAAAAAATAACCCCACTAATGGGGACAGGTGCAACCGCCCCCCTCCCACTCTCCTCCAGTTTCTACGGGCCTGAAATGTGATAGAGAAATATTCATTAAACGTGTGTCCGACAAGAATTTGTGGCAGTCCTAATAATATTTTTTTGTTGAAATACTGAGCAGGCTATAACATCAGTTAAATTCAAACAACAAAATTTAATTACAATCGATTAAAGAAATCTACTAGTATACTTAAAATGATATCAAGTGAACATGTTGTTGTTGTTTTTTTATTTGTTTTTTAATCCTGTGGAAGAACCTTCATAATAATTATGGTTGCACACCATTATAATTCGGATCCGAAGGAACCTGGAGGGGGAGGCTGGGGGGCTATACCCTCACTTTTTTCGCCAGCTTTTATTTCGAGTATTGATTCGCGGTTTTGCACCACACGTTTCATACATACATAAAAAGCAGGCCCCCACCCCCTCCCCCCCCCCCACACACACTTTGAAAATCCGCCCTACGGGCCTTTGAGTGTACAACATCACGCTTCTGATATTGTGGAGTTTGTTATGTCATTATATTTATAGTATTAGTTAATTTGTCATTGTTTATCATAAAGATATGTAAAAATAATAAAATATTCCCTGAAATTGTTTTAGGATAATGTTTAATTAACAAGCAATTAACCCATCTCAAACATTAACAATAATAATAGGGCTACAAAAATTCAGATGCATCTCTAAAAATATTCAATCATTGTGTGATCGAAAAATTCGTTAGTATCCAAGTTGTGGGATTGGAGGGCTGTCGCATACGCGTATGATGGTTCTCTCATACCCTTATGATTGAAATAAAATATTTTTAACTGAACAACTAAACTTTTTTAATATACCGTTATATTATCGCGATCAACATAATCTTCAAAAACGGTTAACCATTGACATTCATATTTAAAGAAGATACTAACAGTTTCTATTAAACATAAAAACATAACAACCACAAAAGTCCTACAACAACATACAATAGAACAGATAATTGTTTCAACATATATTGTTAAAAAACAACAGGCCTGTATTTTCAAATGTTTGAAAAATCGCATCATCAATTTGGGTTTTTAACCGCAATATGATTATCTTTAGAGTTGGATGTCCAATAATTTAACATCTTTGTATAAAAAAAATCCAGAATTTTAAACAACCACAAAACTGATTTATTTATATTTTATTTTTTTTACACACATAACCCTCCTCACACACACACCCCGCATACGGATTTTTGTAATCAGTTCTCATAACATTTTATTTCACGTTTTTATGAAGACTGCCATTATGACATTTTGAATTACAAATTTGCTGGCCAAAAATTTTGATACCAGCCACTTTACGTGACGCGTAATTTGTAAAAACCTAAAATATGCATTTAAACCGTTAACACAACTGTCGAAAGTAATCTTTATTCTTATAAATAATTCCCATAAATAGGTTCCTTATTTATTGTTGAATTATTCACTGGCAAATTTTGATGTTCAGAAATGGGAGCATTCCCCCACCCCTACCCTCCCAATATGCATTTCATTCTAACGCCCTTGACTTGTATTGTAAATATTATGATAAACTTTGTAGTCGTATTGTAAATGTAAAGATGAATATTAAACATGTATTACAAATGTAAAGAATGATATTATGATATAAAGTAAAGATAAAACTAATTGTAAATTGTAAAAGTAAAGATGAACGTTATTTATCAAGATTGGTCCATAGCAATGTTACTAGCGTCTATGTTTGATCGACCATGTAAAAACAAAAGTGAATGACCTCGATCTTGAAGTGAGGGGAAATATTATTACTCATCGAATAATATTGCACTTATTCATCTTAATGTTCAAAATGCATTGTTTTAATCCACGTATCAGTTAAGTTTCACAATTAAAAGTAAATAAAAAATAAAACAAAGTATTTAAAACATATTTAGTAAAAATGCAATCTGTATGAATCTATTTGACAATCATAATAAATTAATATTAGCAATGTGCATACTAAACATATAGAATTGGTGATGTTTATTTCTGAATTTTTTATTAGTCAAAATGTGCGCTCCTAAAATAAATATTTTGCTCTTAATGTTTTCACTTTAGTCGCACAGTGCACTTAGCCTAGAATGTTAACTTCGATGCTTTATTATTCTTGTATTTAACTTAGATTAGTATTCTCAGTAGCGGATATAGGCGGGAGCCCCTATTTTTTTCGATGTAAATAATATTAAAAAAAATTATTATTATTTTTAACGTTAAAGAACCTGAGAATTCCCCCCCATGCATCTTCTGGATCCGCCACTGATTATACTTGTATTGTAAATCACTAAAGTAATAATTTGTGGAGTAATCGACGATCCAAACAATGCGTCACAATCAGCACGTGCAGTAGAAAACATCAAAGGGTCTTGCTACGCACGTGCTGCTCGCAGTGCCGTAAATTCACGATCTTGTTATCTGAATGGCGCGGAATTGATCGAGTTTAACTCGTGCTAGGTTTTTCTATATAAAAAAAATCATCATAATGTATGCTTTATCCTACTGTGTGACTCATCTTCGATCCATTACACATGTGTGTGGCGCAGTAACAACAGATAGTTGTCAGTGTCGTACGGGCGCTCTTTCGCTAATTTCACGTGTTTTTTGAATGGCAAAGTGGAGATATTTCGTAATGTTCCACATTTAACAATGAACAGGGATGTCCTTGTAACAAAGACAGCATGATCAAAGCGACACAAGTCGTGTATACCGTACAAACAATATCTGACACGAGTATTGGATTAGCGTGGTGGTTATAGCATGGCGTACGGTCATGCACAGCATCATGGAATCTACCTGCAGGCGTCGCAGAACTGTACCTACAACGTCCAAGAAACCATACAGGTAGAATTCGTGTGTTTGTGTGACTGTGTCATTGTGTCATTGGTTTCGTGTCACAGTATATGTTGACATTGTATACATGTCACAGTAATGGACACGGGAGTTTAATCCCCTATAGTTTTTCTAAGACATTATTTTTCACTTCATGTATGAAAAAGAGGAAATGAGCAGAAACTGATCTTACACATGTCTTTATTACTATACAGTAACAGATCCAGAGGGGGGTCCAGACCTGCCCTTTCCTCGTATTTTTTTAATTTTATAAATATATTTTGCGAGTGGAAGGACGTGAAAATTAACCATTTCCCACCAGTCCTATTCACCCATCACATTTGGAATTCCCCCCCTTTCTGAAATCCTGGATCCATGCCTGCTATACTTAAATATTTAAGATCCCTGTGGTTCCCTACATAATTTAAATAGTTAGTACTGTTTGTATCTTTGCTGGAAAATGCTTTAAAAATGGGAAACCAAAAATTCCAAATTTTGACGTGTTAACAGCAAATAGCTAAGTACTGTTAAGGGATAGACCGACAATTTCTGCTATGAGCAGGGCGATAAAAAGCAGGGCATAGGTGCTGGCCAGATAGGAAATGTTGGCTCCTATTTCACTAATCAGTAATAAATACCAGGGGGGAGTAGGCCCTGGAAAAATTGTAGGTCCATGCCATCTGGCCCACCTGACCCACCCCTCCCTGTTCTGGCCCACCTGACCCACTCACACCTGTTCTGGCCTGGCTATGCGAGATGAAACCTACTGCCATCACAAAATGTGGCTTCTCTTATCGATAAGCAGCAAGGGATGTTTTATATACATTATCCTGCAAACTTAAACCAGTTTTTGACCATTTCAATGCAGGTGTAACATACCTACTTATCAAACTTTGAAGATAGTACTCACTCAACATTAAAAATCCCATGCCTTGACTGAGATTCTATACCAATATCTTGCAGTACCGGCAGTAGCCATTTAAATATTGGGGGAAGGGGAAAGACTGAATAGGGGTGCTATTTGGATATCACCTACAACATAATAAATGAAAATATTGTCACAAAAAATGGCACCGCAGATTACTGGGGGTAAATGGCTCCTAGCCCCAACCCCCGGTTGTGCCAGTCCTGCATTGCCACCTTGAGTCCTATACTATACTATGATGGATGGTGGAAAGAAGGATTTTTTATGTCTAGGTATAATACCTTACAATAATAAAGATTTATACTCTGAAACTTGTGTCAGTATTTGTGAGACAAAAAGCAACAAGTTATTAGGAGAAGAAAACATTGTTGCTCATTTGATATGTTTGTTGTGCCAGCAACAGTTGTTCTTTGCAGTGTTTTCTTCCTTAGTGTGATGGAAGTAATTAGCTGCAGTCGAGCTTATCTAAATAACTCTTAAACTCAGTATTATAAATGTATCATTGTTAGTGTTGATTGCCCACTGGCCCCTGTAGTACAGTGGTTATGCTATACGTCTCACAACTTATGAGATGTAACAAATCAAAACAACTGACCCCGGTGGCGCAGTGGTTAAGCTATTGGACTCGTGACTGGTAGGTACAGGGATCGAATCACAGTCGAGGCATGGGATTTTAAATCTCAGTATCGGCTCCAACCCAGAGTGAGTGCTCCACAAGAATCAGTGGGTAGGTTTATACCAATTACACCGACCAGTGGTTCAAAACTGGTTTATCAAAGGCTGTGGTATATATCTGCTATCCTGTCTGTGTGATAGTGCATATAAAAGATCCAATGTAGCTTATCAATAAGTAGTGTGGTGGTAGTGATTTTCGTCTCTCCTACTAACCTTTGTCCTGAATAGACAGCACAAGAAGCTGAGTTGTGTCCCCAGGACAGCATGCTTGAACCTTAATTGGATGTAAACATGAAAATAAATACAACCAGCCAACCAACCCAATCAAGACACCAGTAGGTACAGTTGAAAAATAAGAACTAAAATGACATATCTTCCTTTTAAACCATTTGTACCATGTACACAGTATAAAAAGTATTTCACTTTATAATCTTATTTCATGTTGTTGCTAAGGTAACACAAATGGTAATTGTAAAGTTCCAAAATGGCTAAAATAAAAAGTTCATGAATTCTTTTTTTTTCTATATTTAATTTTTATTATCAGAATGTTTTGACATTTTATTTAATTTCCAAAATCAGTTTTCCATTTTGTTCTGCTATCCCCAGAAGAAAAGTTATCATTAAAAATTATAGTGCCATCTGAAGTGACACCATGGGCATAAATTCAGGGCGGAGGGAATGGGGGGGGGGACATGACTCCCCTACTTTTTGCACATGAGGGATGCCTATATAATTATCCCCTCCCCACTTTTTGCTTCAAAAAATTTAAATTAAAATGTCTAAAAAATAATCTTTATCGGTATTTCTCTTTATTGTATCAATTTAACACAAGTGGTCTTAGTGAAAATATAACAAAGTAAACAGGGGGTATATAATGGTGTCAGTCCTGGGGGAGGTATGGAGGGACACATTCTACCCTACTTTTTGGATGGGGATGCTCTGTCCCCCTCCACTTTTTGGACAGTAGGGATGTCCCATTCCCCCCCCCACCCCACCCACCCACTTCCAGGAAGCTATTTCCGCCATTGTGTGACACAAATAATAATGTTTTACTTCTTTTGATTAAAAAACCCACAAACCCAATAGCATGACCATGCTAATTCTGAATGTGACATCAAACCAGAGGCGTTTTCCCCCCTTGCCTGTGTATCTGATCCCTTACCAAGTTCAGGTTCATTACCATGGTGACACAAACACAATATTTTATTGCACATTACTATGTCAGTATCATTAACCTGATGTTATTGTCTAATCACATTGATGGAAAAGTGATTTGTTCAATATTTCAGGCATTCATCTAGGGTTGGTTTGGAAACCAAGACAAGGCAGTAGTGGATTCAGAGGGGGCAAGGAAGGGCCCAGGGGTTTGGATCCCCTGTTTCTCTGTCTTTTTATTTTCTTTACCTTTGGACGTGAAAATTAACCATTACCCATGACATTTGGATACACACCGCTTTCAAAAATCCTGCATCAATGCCTGCAAAAAAAAATTGTGTTTCTGGAAACTAAACCTACCCTAGTTTTACTTCACAAAATATTTTGATATTTTATGGCAGGGATTTAAAAAATAACACATCTGGCTGCATTTTTTTGTTTCAAATGTTATTAAATAAAATAAAATTTAAAAAGATAATAAAACATTAAATTTCTTCCATAAATTCGTACCTTAAAAATATTGTTCGCCTACATGTTCATGTATATAATTTTCATGCTCTTCTTCCCAACCTATTATTCTTGTGGATTATATTTATTGTATAACTTGGCACGTGAAAGAAAATTGTTTGTCAATTGATGTTTTCTTAAAAATCTTCATACAGTTCTTTTGCAGTAAATTTATAGTTTTTTTTACATTTTAATATCAATATGCTACGAAAAGTTCTGCTTTAAGATTATGTAAGTCTCTGAGAGACCACCAGGCAGTGTTTGAAGTGTAATTATTATGGCAACCCAACTCTGGTGTGTAGTGATAAGCAATGAGGGCATGTTTAACGAACCACGATGCCAGGTAATCTCTCATCAGTAGCTCCATGCAAGACCGCTCTTACTTTCATCAAAGGGGTGCAAGTTATCATTACAGTTTTTTTTTGATATCGATAATTCCTTATTTTTATTTTTTGTATTGGCACATATACAAAATAAACATGATTACCTCAGGACTTTCATTAAAGACAAACATTAAACAAGTTTGGAAATATTTTTAAGAAGTTTTATATGTTGTTAAAGAGGTTTGTTTTTTAATTAAAATAAAGGTAGGGATCATTCACAATTTGGGTGGGTGAGGGGAGGGAGGATTGCAACACTCGAAATTAATGGCAGCAGTCAGAAATGCCTCAAAAAGGCCTATGGCAGCAAGGCACAAAATAAAAAATTTCACTTAATTAGCAAATTGCTAACCAATGCTAAAAAATGATTAGAAGTTTGGTAAAATGTGTAGCAATAATTTCCAGCAATTCACAGGCTACTTCTAGCAAGCTTTGTGAGAGTACATTACTGAATTCTAACTGTGCAGTGTTATAAAAAATCAGAATATGTGTGTGATATGCTTTGACATTGACAGATGAGTATCAGGTAGCATTGGTTCAGAGAAAAAGTGGTGTTTCGCATTTTACTTTGAACAAATTGCGATGCGACACCGGTTATTTTGTGCCTTGGGCAGTATTGTACTGCCATTCCAGAATATAAAAGTATGCTCATTTTCATGAAATTGCTGTCACAGTGCCATAACAAAATGATTTAGTATCAAATAGATGCCAACGTAAAATTTTATGTTTCAAGGGTTTGGATGATGTTCCACATATAAATTTGTATTAATCATAAAATGCTGATTGGAATACCACCTAAGTCAACATTTAAAGAGCTCTAACGAAGAGAGGTTCTGAAAATGTTTACACTTTGTGCAAGTATGAAGATATTGATGTAAATGCATTTTTAAAATGTTTTTACTTTGGATATAGATTACATGTCATGTTTTATATGATAATATGATTTACACAAATGAAAATTCCATGGGGGTAAAGTAAGCATTGAATATACATAGATCAATTTTATTACAGAATTCTACCCTTTTCCATATCTTTGAGCCAAATTTTCTTAATATGAAAAATTCTTACAGAAATTCCAAATAATTATGACCATCAAGTAATCACAGTAGCAGATCCAGAGGGGAAGTCCGGGGTGTCCAGACCCCCTTTTCTCGTATTTCGTTATTTTTTATATATATTTTCCAAGTGGAAGGACTTGAAAATTAACCATTTTTCTCCAGTCCTGTTCACCCATCACATTTCGGCCCCCACCCCTTTCAGAAATCCTGCATCCACACCTGAATCAATTCCATTGCACTAAATGGTTTGAGATATATATATATTTTTCAGTGATCTGATGAAATCACTGGAGTTTCAAGGCAATATCTCACAAGCCAGTAGACAGTTTAAAAAAAAAATTCTGTTGAAATCTACAATAGTGTAGTTTGCTAAAAATTAACTTAATGTAATATCAAACATATTCTTTGGTGTTTTGTAACTTACGTTTACATAGTGGATAACAGTTAATTACCATTTTTCAACAACAAAAAAAGATTTATAAGTATAGTCTCTGCTCCTCAGGAAGGTAATATAATAAATAACTGCCTAACACTGATATAACTTCCAAATTGAATTAGCCACAAAGCAGGTTAAAACCCTAACAGAAAATGAAAATCTAGCCACAGATCTGTTTGTTAAGCCCCCAGACAAAGCTAACAGATGCCCCAGGCTGTGTGTCTCTCTCCATGTTATGTAATATTACAGTGTATTGCACATGGTTGAGTAACAGTCCTGCTATCTGCCACACCACAGGCAGGTTATCATATGGTCCAGTATGGTCATTATCAGTTAATTACTAGATTGAAAGTTGAAAGGAAGCATAAAAAGACATTGTTGACCATAGTTTTATTTGACACCACTAAATGAGATAAAAAGAGCACATGTATTTGAAAACATTTTTATGGTAGTTTATGGTGGAAAGTTTATGCACAACAATCTGTTGATTTTATGGAATTTTTAATTTAATTGTGAATTACTGCATAATGTCATGTTAAAGTTGCATCATCACAGTTGAGTGATATTGATTTAATACGTTTGTTTTTCTAGATCTACTTTTTAAAGTATATATTTTAAATTATATTGTTTAAAGAAAATTTGGCATATATTTTACCTTTGTTTCCATTAATTAATTTAACATCAAAGGCCTCTGAAAATTGCAACAAAATATCAACACACTTCCAAGGTCAGCCTTCAGACTAGACCTTCCACCCATAAACATATATAGCACTTTGTCCTGTAACATCTCCAAAACTGTCATCATCTTACCAATTTGGGAGTTAGGCATCGTGTCCCAGACAGAAAAGTAAAGTTTGTTTTATTTAACAATGCCTCTAGAGCACATTAATTTTCATCTTATCATCGGCTATTGGATGTCGATGCTCCAGAAGGAATAGGACAGGGTCACCCAAAATGTTACTGGACATTTAATCAGGAGCATGCCATGTCAGATTCATAAATGTTTGGTGAACTATGCTCTATTATAGTGAATCTTTTTTTTAATATCCCCTGTTTATTTTGAACAGTATATTTTAAGTAATTTAATTTTATCAGTTTTATCATGCATCAGTGTTTGCAGATTTTTGTTTTTAAAAAATCTTATTACATATAATAATGTCATTAAAGTGGCAGAACTTGGTAGCAGATACCAAGTGGAAAGTTCATTGCATGCAGCTAATATCTTCATTACATTAACACTGGTGTTTCTGGGATCTATACATCTGGTCACCAGACATCATCCTAAACTTTGTTATTAAGATTCCAATCTTTAAAAACAGTTTTGGCTCTTAATAAATGGAAGAATGATTAAATTCAGTCTTGTATGAACTCATTAATTGGATATAAGTACAAAAAATCTGTTATCTCCCTTGTTTACTAAATAAGAATGAAATTAATTATTGCATCCTGGGAATGATACTATTTATAGAATAATTATTTAATAGTAAACTGCAGTGGATATAATAATCTTTTTTTTCCTTTGTTTTAAAAAAAAATTTAAGTGCTAAATAAAGAGATTTAAAAAAGAATGGAAGACCATAAAATATTTGTTATTTAAATGTTATAAAACAATTAAATGTCAATAATTATTGTAAAGGAAAACTAGCCATTGCTGTAATACTAAAATGATACATCTTCATAATAATATGTACAGCATACACTACAAATTCATAATGAGGAAACACAGATCTTATTGGTGTTAGTATACTAATGACAGTGTTACATAATAGATATAGGTTACACAGAGGTCCATCAGAAATTGAGGATAATGTATGATGTAAGAATTGATATACAGAATACAATATGACCACAGTTAATTTCAAACACATATTATATAAATATATTTACATTCTTAGATTAATCAAATGTAAATAAAGCCTGGTAATGATTAATGAAAGTTGGCCTGCACTATGTTATCACCTGTATTCTGTCATGTGCAGAGATGTATGGTTTTGAACATACCAGACCAAATCATATTTGGGAATAAACATGCAGATTGTATGCAGAGCACACACAATGTTTAACAATTTATGTTACAGTCTAAATAGTCAAAATGACATATTGTTTAACACTTTATGCTACAGTCGAAATAGTCAAAATGACAATGTTTAATGATTTATGCTACAAAATAGTCAAAATGAAAGTGTTTAACAATTTATTCAGCAGTCGAAGTAGTCAAAATGATAGTGTTTAACAATTTATGCTACAATCGAAGTAGTCAAAATTACATTATGTTTAACAATTTATGTTATATAGTTGAAGTAGTCAAAATGACACAAGGTTTAACAATGTATGCTATAGTCGAAGTAGTCAATTTGACACCTGGTAATTGTTGTCTTTCATTAAATGATGTTTTTCTATTTGTTTTTTGTTTTGTAATTGTTTTGGAATTCAAATTAGCTAATGGCTGACGACGGTCCTTAGTTCTAAATTGCTCTTGACATGCATGTAGGACCGATTTGTTATATCACTCATGATTCACAGATATTCGTGTTCTTTTAACACATGTAAACATGGTTTCAACTGAATATTCAGTGAGAAGTAAGTCCAGCATGTACCGAAGATATGAAATTTCAAAAAGGAGTCATTCAGAAAATTATAAAAAATAAACTCACTGAAGGTAATCTGACAAAAATAATTTTAAAAAATCCTGTTATGGAAAAGGCTCCATCCTCTTGGCAACATCTACTGACCTCTAAAAATGGAATGAAAGTTTGCTTTGTGCATGCATTGATTGCAAACATCTTTTTTGTTTAACCCATTTTTTTTGTTCACAAATTGTTGAGTAATAATTTCAGTGTGCATGTAACATCATTTATATTTTATAATGGGTTGAACACATTGAAATAGGTCTGGGTCTAGAATTTTGAGTGTTAAATATATTTATTAATCATAACTATAAAATATTTTATTATCTAAAAGATAGACTGCTACCTACTTATTAATACCAGGGTGTTTTTTGTAAGTCCTATGAGTGGTGTTTCATATACAAGTGTGCCTGTTTACTCATTTTGATACGTAATTCCATGGCTGGCAATTTAGTCATACTGAGAGTAAAGAGATCTTTTACTCCTGGGAAAGAGTGGCATCAAATAAAGTAACTGTCAGGCCAGCTAATGCACATTACAGAACACCGAATCCTTTCAATGCCCCTGGGAACCGGTTTGATCAATATGGGTCATATAACAGGTCTGATAATGGAGATAATAAAATGTCTCAACAGATTCATTGAAAGGTGTTACTTTATTGGCAGATAACAATTTGTAGCTTTACAGCACAAAGGTTGAGTGTATAATTATCACCCTCCTACCAATACGAGGGATTGTATTTTTTTAGATTACCGGTATAGATATTCCTTTATTGGCAGTTTTATATATAATAATCTTGTGAGAGGCTGGCTCTGTCTTGAGGACATGTCAAAGTTTCCTTGTTTGACATCCAATAGCCAATGATTAATGAATCAGTGTTCTCTAGTGGTGTCATTAGACAAAAACAAAACGAAAAGTAATAATCTATATCCCTTCTTCACTCTTTACTGGCCTCAATAGCAAAGTTGTTAAGCTGCCAGTCTTGTGGCTGATAGGTACTGGGATCAAATCTCGGTTGAAGCATGGGAGTTTTAATCTTGATATTGGCTTCAACTCAGAGTGAGTACTACACAAGGCTCAGTGGGTAGGTGTAAGCCACTTACACTGACCAGTGGTCCACAACTGATTTATCAAAGGCCATGGTATGTGCTGTGCTGTGCTGTCTGTGGGAAAGTGCATATAAAAGATCCCTTGCTGCTAATTGGAAAGAATAGCCTATATAGCAATATTGGGTTTCCTCTAGAGACCATGTGTCACATAAAACCATATGTCAGAAACCTAATAGCCACTGAATAAAAATTGTGCTGCCGTTAAACAATCTTTACCTTTCCCTTCTCCACTCAGCTCACGACCCTAGAATTACATGGTGCTAACTTAATAGGTTGTACAATATATGTTTTATAAGATAGAACTAGGAATGGAAACTGTTAGTTTCTATTTTTGTAACTTTGTGTAAATAAAGGTCATTCTGTAAAACGAGTATAATAATCTTTAAAATATATAGATCATTCTTCAAAAATAGATATTTACAAGATAAACATACTCTGATTTCATTTTTGAGGTAGTTATCAAGGATTTGAAACTCTTAAATGACATTTAAAATTGAATGTTTTAGGGTTAGATTTCAAATTTAACATTTAGGTGTTTCAAATCCACAATTATTACCATAAAAAAAGAAATCAGAGTATGTTTATCTCCATTCTACCATCACTATAAAATTACTTTAAACGTACAGGAAAGACAGTCATAAACATTAGATGACAGTAAAAAATGATGTGATGTAAACGAGATTAACTTGTGACATAATAGCGTGGTGCAAAACTGACTCATGCAGGTTGGTGATACATCTGTTTATTTTTCAATAATTTAAATGAAATGTATCAAAATAACTAAGTGTAGATTGTGAGAATATGATTTAGCAATGTTCTGTGATGTTTTTTTTCTGATATCTGCTAGTATTTTGCTGTATATATACTTGTGTGTATGGAAATGTAAAATGTCATACTTGTTTGGATGGCCAATCGTGGTTGCACTTCAGATAGTTTCTTGTTGATGATTCGTTATTTTATTTTTATTACTGTTCTTTTTTTTTAATTCCATTTATCTTTCAGTTAAAATTTAAGTAATAGTTTTCAAATACAGATCATTTAAATGTTTAACAGATATAAACAAACATGTTAGAAAATAGAATGAATGTAAAGTGCCTTTTTTTTTTTTTTTTTTTTGGGTTAGGGTGGGGATTGTTAAAAAAATATGCAATCAATACAATTTATGAAACTTAACAATGCAAATAAATGTTTCAAATTGTCTGACATTCATTGTAAGGTTATGTTCATTTCAAGTTCATTGTAAAGTTTTCCAGAACTTGTTTAAACTATGTTTTTTTTTTTATAGTTGTCATTGATCAACAATCATTTCCTATTTTAAGATATATATATATATATTTATATATATATATATATCTCAAACTCTCAACACTCACTCTCTCTTTCTCTCTCTCTCTCTCTCTCTCTCTCTCTCTCT
>JAULBS010097206.1:0-16570 GCA_032355785.1 Symmetromphalus regularis | reverse complement strand
TGGACAGACAGCACAGGAACCTGACTTGTGTGCCCAGGACAGCGTGCTTGAACCTTAATTGGATATAAGCACGAAAACAAATACAACCAACCAACCAATCAGAAAGAGTAGCCTTTGTGGCTGTAACGGGTTTCGTCTAAAGCGAGCTTCCTGTGCTCTTTGTCTAGGACAGTGATACTATTAGTAGAAGAGATTAAACCCGCTACCGCCACACTAATGCGGCAACTGTTATCGATAAGCAGCAAAGGATCTTTGATTTGCACAATCCCACAGACAGAATAGCACATACCACGGCCTTTGATAAACCAGTTGTAGCCCACTAGTCGGTGTAAGTGGTATACACCTACCCACTGAGCCTAGCGGAGCACTCACTCTGGGTTGGAGCAGGTAGCAAGATTAAAAATCCCATTCCTCGACTGAGATTTGACCCCTGTACCTTCCAGCCACGAGACGAGGGTCGGATTTGCAAGGAGGCAATTGCCCCGGTAACCCCTTCCAGAGGGGCCACCCCAATCTAAGGACTTCCTTTATAAAAAAATGTAATAATTATAAAATTAGTTCTATTCATTTATTTCAGTTCTTTTTTATAATTTGTCATGTAATTTAATTTCTGTGTTGAGGGGCCCCAAAACCTGAAGTGCCCTGGAGCCGCAAGGTCTAAATCAGGCCCAGCACGAGACCGATAGCTTAATCACTGCACTACGGGGGCCGGTTCATCAGTGCTCTAATCTTGATACGCCCCCGTACTATCTCCACCCGAACATATTGATTGAACGAAAGAGACAGTGTCGAAACTAATTACAGTGAATGACGCCAAACCATATCCACAACTACATCGAACGTCAGCAGTTATTTGTAGAGTTTATAATTGATACTGTTGTAGCCTATCTGTGGAATTAATTATAGTTTTGTCTAATTACTACATTAAACATTAATGAAACGTTTATTCCAGAAAACAACAATAACGGTGTTTGAAGTTCTGTCGGTACTATGATGTTCGTAAACACATTAACAATTATTTATTAATTTTGAGCTAAAAAGTAAAGTTTGTTTCATTTAATGACGGCTATTGGATGTCATTCATATGGTCATTCTAACATATGTATTTAGAGGAAACCCTCTGCCGTTACATGAGCTACTCTTTTTTGATAAGCCGCAAGGAGTCTTTTATATGCACCGTCCCACAGACAGGACAGCACATATCCCGGCCCTGAACCAGTTGTGGATCACTAGTTGGAAAGGAAAATAACCCAAACTGCAAATGGGTCCTCTGAGAAGGATCAATCCGACGACCGACTAGTTCACAAGCAGACACGCTACCGTTTGATCTAGATCCCGCTCCTTAATTTTGA
Organism: Symmetromphalus regularis; assembly: GCA_032355785.1. Classification (NCBI taxonomy): domain Eukaryota; kingdom Metazoa; phylum Mollusca; class Gastropoda; order Neomphalida; family Neomphalidae; genus Symmetromphalus; species Symmetromphalus regularis. The sequence goes on along the minus strand of JAULBS010097206.1, from coordinate 15,218 downwards.
GCTAGGCAACACCTGTTTTATCGAAGGCCGTGGTTTGTACTATCATGGGATATTACATTATGCGTAGGTTGGTTGTTTTTATTTACGTACTCATATCCAATTAAGCACCATGGGATGCTGTTAAACAATCTATTTTCACTTTCTCTACAATGGCCTTGTCTTACATCGCCACGCTTGAAAAATACCTACAAGATGCTAATTTATTTTTTATAATAGATTTTTATGATTGTTGTTGTTGTAATTTTGTTTTGGTGGGGGTGAGGGCTTCCGGAAACACATAATGAATCAATTGCTATCATGCACTATGTTGTATCCCACACCGGAAATACGAATTTCCTGATGCGTTATCCTACCAACAACGTCGATTGTATTTATTTTCGTACTTATATCCAATTAGGGTTCAAGTACGCTGTCATGGGCACTGAACTCGGTTATAAATACAGAACTGAGGTTAGTGTTAGTGTAATTTTAATGTAATTAATTAAATATTTTATTTTCATCTTGTCATTAGTTTTATTTAAACACTATTCTGTTTACAGGTAAAAGCTGAAGCAGACGATCATTTTAACTTGAATGTTTATTTCAGCATCTGGAGAATTACCCCCCAAGCTGAAACACTTCACCAAACATGATGCACATTACTAACACTGACTCTTTCTCTATTCTTCTTTGCTTTCTGGTAGTGACCAGCTTGGGTCACTATTACATAACTTTTCTTGGGTTTTAGATTTAGAATAGGGGTGATGAGATTCATTACAATTTTATACTTGGAAGTGATAAGACGTGATAATTTCATTGGAGTTATTTGTACAAGGTCTTTAGATTAACTACCTAAGGAATGTACAGCGGATAATTATTTACTTGTCTGAGATCGGTGTTTAACCCTTATTACACACATATGGGTTTGACTATTTGTAACCTGTGTATTCTGTAATGTGTATTTGTGTTTTGGTTTTTGTATATGTATTTACAGATGAGCTGTACAGCTCAATGTCAATAAAGATTTGAGTTCAAGCAGGTATTGAGATTAAAATCCCATTTATCGACTAAGATTTGATCCCAGTACCTACCATACGCGAGTCCTATAACTTAACCACTGCAATACCTGGACCGGCTGAAACTTTTCTATGAAATTCCTTTTAAATATCCTTCAATTATTTACAAAAGCTCTTAAATCACGTACGTATGTACTTGTCTAGAATTTCCTTTAGCATCTTTCCCATTCAGGTAATTTTATATTGACGTCAATTTAATAAAAGCTTTTTAATGTACTTGAAATATGATATAGTGTTTTATAGGTTATATTCAGACAAGTTTGACGAATATCCTAAATAAATGATAATTGGCATTTTTGTGTAAAAAGCACTTCCTGTAATATAGTATGTTTCTGAATTCTCTCTAAATTCTCTCTGATGAGCATCAATGACTGACAGTATTGTGTGCAGTATTTTCATCTTCAAGGAATTTTTTAGTACAGTATATTTTTGTAGAGATGGTTTTTGTTAGGTTTAGCATTCCTTTAACAACATAGTTTTGTTAAAATGTTTTTGATGGGTTTTTTTATGTTTCTTTAGTGTCAAATTTCATTTTAGTTCTTGCTTTATTGGCATTTGGTATGTGAATATGACTTTTGGAAAGGAAAGGATTGTTTGTTTAACAACACCCCAGCACATTGTTTATTCAGCGGTTGTTAGCTGTCTTATATGTGGTATTTTGCGACATATGGTACTCTACAGTAAACCCGCTATCGTAACATAGGCTACTCTTTCCGATTTGCAGCAGGGGGTCTTTTATATTCGCTTTCCCACAGAGAGGATAGGACATACCACGATCTTTCATAAACAAGTTGTGGACCACTGGTCGGTATAAATAGTTTACACTTACCCATTGAGCCTTGAGCCAGTATAGAGATTAAAAGTACCATTCCTCGACTAAGATTTGATCCCAGTACCTACCAGCCGTGAGACCAATAGCTTAACCACTGCGCCGTTGAGGCCGGTATGTGACTATGGGAAAGAAACGTTCACACAAGTTCAATATATGGCGGTCTATAATAAATCGACTTTGATATAAAAAGGACAGATATAGTGAGACAAAAAATAAAAAATCTTGTCTGCTATGATACAAAACTGTCTGTTTTCTAGGGCATATTCTGCAGACGAATGCTCTAGATGCAGCATGTCTCCAGTTCTGGACATTCATTGTATGTGATTTTTAAAAAGACATTTTTTACAGGCGCAGATTTAAAAGGGGCCGAATGGCTTGGCTCCTTATTTGTAGTCAGTTTTGTTTTATGTGATGGAACGCTTACAGACTCGTAGTGGGAGCCAGGGATGGGGCACGTGCCCCTCTACCCACCTGTAGGCCTTTTTACGCATTGATGTTTCACACTGTAATCAAAATCTGATATAGAATTTGTATCCGATCTGTCAATGCCTCCGCCCACTCCCAATGTCGGTCCTATGGGTATGTCATGTACATTATTACGCTCTACCCTCACCATTCCAACACCTTGTATCCGCCTATCGATTATGACGTGTGCTATACGTGGGACAAGGCATGTTTATCTTTCGTGAACGCTATCAATTTTGATAGTAATTCATGAATTTAAAGAAAGTGTATGACGTTGTTCAAACTTCGTTGAAACGTTTATGGGCCAAGCGTACATGAAGGTGGAGAGTCACTTGAAAGAGCAATATAAAGCATACAAGCAGGATTTCCAGGCCTCCTACACGTTCTGTCCGTAGATTGAGCCATCTAAGAGGCAAAATTGAACTGTTCGTATCCTCCTTCATACGTTTACATCCTTTCATTTTCACTGATTTTTCGTTGGTGCAGAGAATAACATACTTTTTTCCTACTTCTGGAATTGCTATGCTAACAAATAGTGTGTCTTTGGAGACGCACATGCAATAGCTTTCTAATGCAAACACTTTATTCAGCATAGGCTATTCCTTCCGATAAGCAACAAGGGGTCTTTTATATGCACCGACACACAGACAGGACAGCACATACCACGGACTTTTATAAACCAGTTGTGGACCACTGGTTGGAACGGAAAATAGCCCAAACTGCATATGCGTTCACTGAGAAGGATCGATCCGACGACCGACCGGTTCACAGGCAGACACGCTATCATTTGAGCTACGATTGATTAATTCATTGATTGGTTCGTTGATTCATTTATTGATAAACCACAAGCATAAAAAATAAATATCGGCTATTTGGAGTCATACTATGTTTAATATAAATATTTTACTTTCGCATGGTTAGATATTAATTCCAGATAAACGTAAACATAAAGAGATATATAGTACTGAGATCAAAGAGCATGCTCAAACATTCATAATTAATCAATATATATATATAATGATCAATGATTACTTTTGCTAGTGTTAGTGACAATTTTTGTGTTGGCAAGGTAACACACTTTGCTATAGCGAAACGTCTTTGGTTCCACTACTAATAAACAATTATTGGTTTTTATATTCACACAATATTGATGTTTGAGGAATGAATATATAGGACGTTTGATATCGGGTAAACTTTAAAAACAAAGGATTATTTGTTTAACGACACCTCAGTATATTGTTTAATTGTTGGCTAGTAGGTGTCAAACATATTGTGTTTATTATTATTTGCTACTCTGACAGGTAGGCAGACAGAAAGACAGACAAACAGACAGACAAACAGAGAGAGACATATTTTATTTGTCTCACCTTTTGCACTACATTATTAACAATACAAAAAAGAAATGAAACACATAAAAGTACACAAACCATTCCTTATGCAATTACGAGACTATACATTATAAAATGATACAAGTATTAAACTTAAACAAAAGATATAAAATACAGACACTAGAGACTCATGGTCTACAGAATAAAGCCGCAACTCTCATATAAGTCATGCTTTCCTGTATCCTACAAGGGGTTTTTGAATGTAATTTCCTTCATGTAGGATATGACATATCAAAGCCTTGGTTATACCACTTGTGGACTACTAACTGGAATGATAAATAAATCAGTGTTCACACAGAAGGGGGTCGATCTGATTACAAAATGTTGCCCTTAATAAACTTTAATTTAAACCTGATTCCGCTATGCGCATTATCCACTAAATTAGTTTAAACTGGTAAAAACCTGATTGCGCTATACACACTATCCACTAAATTAGTTTAAACTGGTAAAAACCTGATTCCGCTATACGCTCTCTACTAAATTAGTTTAAACTGGTAAAAACCTGATTCCGCTATACACACTATCCACTAAATTAGATTAAACTCGTAAAAACCTGATTCCGCTATACACACTGTCCATTGAATTAGTTTAAACTGGTAAAAACCTGATTCCGCTATACACACTATCCATTGAATTAGTTTAAACTGGTAAAAACCTGATTCCGCTATACGTATTATCGACTTTCTATTCAATATTCCACACACAAGATAGAACAAACCATCGCCTGATTTTGTACCAGTCGTGGAACAGTCGCTGGAACTCCTACATACATCTATGAAATGGTGGACCACTCAAGCTACTAGAGCAGGGATTCCCAACCTGGCGTAAATTTATCTTCAGGTGGTAAATTTTACCTAGCCTGGGAGTAAAGTTGGTCATTGATTGACTGTTTTGTTTGATATATCAGTATCTGTTCATCATTAGTTGTTCATAAATTATTGAAATAACATTGTTAGGTGCTATTATTATTATTAATATTAGTGTTAGTAGGAGAGACGAAACCCGGTGCGCCACACTAATGCAGCTACTCTTATCGATAAATAGCAAGGGATCTTTCATATGTACTCTCCCACAAACAGGATAGCACATACTACGTCCTTTGATAAACCAGTTCTGGACCACTGGTTGGTGTAAGTGGTTTACACGTACCCACTGAGCCTTGCGAAGCACTCACTTTGGATTCGAGCCGATACAGAGATTAAAAATTCCTATGCCTCGAATGAGATTTGATCCCAGTACCTACCAGCCGCGAGTCTGATAGCTTAACCACTGCATTATAGAAGCCGGTTACTATTTCGTATTACATTCTAAATCGGTACTAACCCCATTTACTTAATTATTTTACCACTATGGCTGGTTGCCACTCCTGATTTCAGTTCCTATATTATTATTCAATTAAAAACAATACTGTTCTGTGTTACTGTTTCTCATGGTGTTGCCTGTAACAGATATTCGTGTTGGTGTCTGTTTAGTGTAGCTGTCAGCTTGCATTTGGTTTTTGGTACCGTAAAGCACAGTTTGTTGTATAGCTCAAGGGAATGGGGCATCGTGACCTGCCTGCTGTCTGTGAACAGTTAACTGATGTGTTGTGGATTTATCTCTAAACAATTTCTATATAACCATAACCTTGCAGAGGATAGCATTAGCGGATCCAGGGGGTGGTTAAGGGTGTCAGGACCTACATCCACCACCCTTCTCTCGATTTTTATTACCATTTTACGATTGGATTGACGTGCAAATTAACAATTTTTTCACCTATTTCTGTTCACTCATCAATAAATAATTAGTTGTGGATGGTTGCAGAGTATAAGACTTAAGGCATCAATGTTGCAGGTATACAAGACAGATAATAAATCATAAAATGTTTCAGTAGACCAATTTTCAGTTTGGGCTATTTTCCGTTCCAACCAGTGATCCACAACTGATTCACCAAAAGCAGTGGTATGTATTGGAAAGTGCATATAAACGACTCCTTGCTGCTTATCGGAAAGAGGAGCCTACATGGCGGCTGCAGGTTTCCTGTAAAGAAATATGTCAGAATGACCACATGTTTGACGTCCAATAGTCGATGATAAGATAAAAATCAATGTGCTCTAGAGGCGTCGTTAAATAAAATGTTTAAAAACTTTATACATAATTGTTTTCAGAATTTTGTGAACGCATAATACAGAATGTTTTCAAATAGAGTTAAAATCGGTGATTCTTGTTACTAGAAACTGTAATACGTATGGCTAATGCTGGGGTTTTTTTTATCATTAAAAACAAATATAACTTTTACGTTTTTTGTTGGATTTTCTGCGCGCTCTTTCAACTGAGATTTTTCAGCAGTGATCAAACTCTTAGTCGTGATTTTCTCACAACTTCAGAAATATTGCTTACGGCCTTGCGTGTTTCAATGTTTCTCAATGGTCGATTTACAAGAAATAGAAAATCTACATTTTGTGTGATCTATAAATTAACTGTTTCCAAATTAAAATGATTTGGAAGACGTCAAACATATGGTCATTCATACTTATTTCTTTAGAAGAATCCCGCTGCCGCCACACAGGCTACTCTTTCGGATAAGCAGCAAGGGATCTTTTATAAGCACTTTGGCACTGACAGGACAACACATAGCACGGTCTTTGATAAACCTGTTGTGGACCACTGGTTGGAAATGAAAATAGCCCAAACTGCAAATGTGTCTACTGAGAAGGATCGATCCGATGACTGACCGCTTCACAGGTGGACACGTTACCGTTTGAGCTACATCCGGCTCTCATCCTGTTTTCATAATTAAGATCATATCTCTGAATATATATTTTTTTCATTGTTTCGTCTCCATGTCATTACAGATACGAAAATAACTATTTTTAAATCAAACTGTGCATAATCGACGAAATTGGGTTTCCCCATATCAGAGTTACGATCTGAACATCCACAACAAACTTTTTTTGATTACAAAATGCTGGTTTCATAGAATAAAGTAAACAAAAGAATGATCAATGACGGTAATCTGAATACGAGAATTGAGCACATAGTCAGCACCTGCTGTTAGGTTCGTAATCAATACAACTCCAAACTCTCCAAATACAGGCAATCAGATACCATGTTTGAACTGCACCGAGTCGTCTTACCAAGGCCGAATTCTGTTCAAAATCCGGGAGGGGTAGGGGGGGCACTATCAATACAACTCCAAACTCTTCAAACACCGCTAACCATATACCATGCTTGTACTGCACCGAGTCTTCTTTCCAGGGCCGTATTCTGTTCAAATTCCTGGGGGTGAGGGTGGGGAGGGGGCACTATCAATACAACTCCAAACTCTTCAAACATCGCAAACCAGATACCATGTTTGTACTGCATCGAGTCGTCTTACCAGGGCCGTATTCTGTTCAAAATCCGAGTTGGGGAGGGGGCACTATCAATACAACTCCAAATTTTTCAAACACCGCTAACCAGATACCATGTTTGTACTGCACCGAGTCGTCTTTCCAGGGCCGTATTTCGTTCAAAATCCTGGGGGTGAGGGGGGCACTATCAATACAACTCCAAACTCTTCAAACACCGCTAACCAGATACCATGTTTACTGCACCGAGTCGTCTTTCCAGGGCCGTATTATGTTCAAAATCCGGGGGGGGGTGAGGGTGGGAGGGGGGCACTATCAATACAACTCCAAACTCTTCAAACACCGCTAACCAGATACTATGTTTGTACTGCACCGAGTCGTCTTGCCAGGGCAGTATCCTGATCAAAATCGGGAGGGTGGGTGACACTATTTTTTTATAAACAAATTTGCAACTAGTCCGAATCATTCTAGATATTTAGGGGGTCCAGGGACATGCTCCCTCTAGACAATTTTTAATTTGGAAGCACTATAGTGACTACACAAATTAAACCCTGAGATGTGTATGCTATTTTCTGAAGTTAAAAAAAGAAGTGATATTATTGGTGTGTGTGTGTGTGTGTGTGTGTGTGTGTGTGTGTGTGTGTGTGTGTGTGTGTGTGTGTGTGTGTGTGTGTGTGTGTATGTGTGTGTGTGTGTGTTCTTTAATATACTAAAAATTAAAATTAATATATTTTAATTTTCTTTTTTAGAAGATGGTTCGCCGCGGACTTTGATTCTAACTTTACATAATGATGGACGAGTTGAAAAAACATACATTCCAGCCGAATCAGTAAGTTCACTCAAATTCAACATGTTTATTATGTCCTTTATTAGTGTTGTTTTTTTTTGTTTTTTTTTTGTTTTTTTTTTTCGGAGGGGGGGGATAAATATTATTATTATTTAACGACACCACTACAGCTCATTGATTTATTAATCATCCGCTATTGGACGTTAAACATTTGGTTATTTTTTGTCACGTAGACAAGTGTGAGTCAGCCTCCAACGGGTTTTGAACCATTGTCATCAGCTTGAGAGTTCGACGTTCTACCGCTTCACCACTAAGGCTCATATGTCAGGTGCGAATTAGGTAATGTTTTATGTAATTATCATAGTTCACTTTTATACCATTGATACTGTTGAATTAATTATGCTAATGCGTTTTTCTTCACAGACGACGACGGCAGAGGAACAGATGGAGAAGCTGCTACAGGGACGACGTCGACTAACTGTGGAAGAGGTTGAGGCACAGTACGACAAGATGCTCATGTGGCGGGACCCCTCTGTGCGCGGCACTCTCCCTCTCAACCTCTACCACGACGACGCGAACGATTTGCCAGGTTAGTCAGACTGCATGATATTAAATATTACTGAGTATACATTATAATAGGGTATAGAATAGGTCAGTTAGTCCGCGACCTTAGAATTACAGGGTTTTAACTCATATTTTGGTCCAAATTGAGTTATGTGTTGTGTGATCTTAGTGTCATATAGTTCTATCTACTGAACTAGTTTGCATGTAAAAATCTTCAATGACTGCTGTTACATCAGAATTACACAGTTCCAATTCGCTGAGTGTAGTTTGTATGAGAATAACATGGTTTTAACTGCAACTTTCAGCCTATGGGTATTCAGCTTTCAAAGTTAGGGAACCAATCACATTTTAATTAACATTTAATTTAGCCTATCAGCCAATGGGTATTCAGCTTTTAAAGTTAGGGAACCAATCACATTTTAATTTAGATTTAATTTAGTCTATCAGCCAATGGGTATTCAGCTTTCAAAGTTAGGGAACCAATCACATTTTAATTTATATTTAATTTGGCCTATTGGGGTTCTATTTGTTATACTTCCCTAATTAACAAAGTGAATGATGGGTAATTAGCTTAAAAAACATATCTGTTTTAAACAGCCTCCAATCATGGACGATTTTAAACATCTGAACTAGCTGCTTCAGTAAATTAAAATCAAGGTAGCCAAACTTCAACGGCGATTTTCTCAAAATGACCAAAATGTTAGTTAGAATCCTGTTATTCTAAGGTCGCGAGATTTATAGCGTCATCGTGTGACGAGACTACTTCTGCCCATATTTGGAATTAGGGTATGATCGCCGATCAAACATCGTTAAGTTTTGCAACTTCTCAGTGACTGATCGGCAGCTTATCGGCAACTGTTCACCACAGATACGTCGATTTATCCCCTAAAGAAATATCTAACGCACATAGGGGCGTTCTTAAAACTTAAGTAGATGTAGACACATGAACAAAAAAAACTGAACCTCCAACTCCATTAAGGGCGTAAATCTGTTCCTGAAAGTGTGGGGGGGGACGGAACATACCCTTGTTCAAAAAGTGGAGGGACGGACCATCATTAAGCACTTGCGTACTTCGGTATATTTGCGCTAAGACGACATGGTTAAGTGTTACATAGATACAATAAAGAGAAATACTGGTAAAGATTATTATTTAGGCATTTTAATTTTGATTTCACTGAAATTTTCAGTTTTTCTAAGAAAAAAGTGGGAGGGTAATTATATAGGCGTCTCCCCACCCCCCACCCCCGTGCAAGAAGGGTGGGGTGGGGAACGTGTCTCCCCCGGGATTTACGCCCATGCTGACTACGCCCTGGTCTTTAATACTAATCTTTTAAAGTATGAACAAGTGTGGGACACCATAGAACAAGGTCGGCCATCGGATCGATCCTTCTCAGTGGACCCATTTGCAGTTTGGGTTATTTTCCGTTCCAACCGGTGGTCCACAACTGGTTCATCAAAGGCCGTGGTTTGTGCTATCCTGTCTGTGGGATAGTAGATATAAAATATCCCTTGCTGCTCATAAGTAAGAGTAACAACATTTGTGTAACGGCAGCTTTCTAGTCTGTCCTACTAACACTAACCTTTTTCCTGGACAGACATTTATTTTCCGTTCATCAAAGGCCGTGGTATGTGCTGTCGTGTTTGTGGAAAGTACATATAAAATACCCTTTGCTGCTTATCTAAAAGAGTAGCATATGTGGCGGCAACAGGATTCATGTAAAAGAAACATCAGATTGACCGTATGTTTGACGTCCAATAGCCGATGATAAGATAAAAATCAGTGTGCTGTAGAGGCGTCGTTAAATAGAACACACTTTTTCTTTTTGTTTTGTTCTGTTTGCAGGATTCCCTGAATATCATCTATAATATCTACAACTATGACGAAGACAATCCGAGAATCTATAAAACCGACATTAGTGGTTGTTTCAATTATACATCGCAACATATCATCCAGTTTGCCTTTCCAGGTCAGTCTGTATTACAGTTGTATATTCACTCTCACACATGCACTCTCATGCAAGTCCAACACAATACATCATACACACAGACGCATATATACATACACAGACACACAAATATACATACATACACATACACACACAAATACACACACACACACACACAAATACACACACACACCGCATATATATATACACACACACATATACATACACACTCACTCACACACATATATACATACAAAAATAAATATACACACTCACACACATACACTAACACATTATATACATACACAGACACACATACATACACAAACACAGACACATAAACATATAATGACCTACACACACATGTGCTTACATACATACACACACACACACATATATACATATACATACACAGACACACACACACATATACATACACACACACATACATACACAAACATACACCACACACACATATATATACACAGACCAACACACACACATATACATACACAAACACACACATACATACACAGACACACATACACACACACACACACATACACACCACACATACATACACATATACATACACAGACACACACACATATATACACACACATATATATATATACACAACTCACACACACACATACACACACACACGCACATATATACATACACAGACCAAACAAAACATGTGCACATAAAACATACATAACACTCATAAAACATAGCTCACATGCACAGACAACACAACACAAACAAAAACTGACGAAACACACAAACACACAGACATACACAACACAGTAATCCACAGCAACCAAAACACACATAAAACACAAACTGTAACACATACAAAACACACAACACAAATAACACAATACACACATAACACATTACAAACATCACACAAATACACACATAACACATAATCTATGCAAAACACACATAACAACACAAACACACAGGAAACAATACACATATAATACAACACAAAAAGTCACATAACCCAACATAAAGAAAAACTCACATATAACACAATACAAAAACACACGACACCACAAAACAACGTAACACAACATAAACAACGCAAAACACACATAACACACACATATCACAATACATGTGCAGACACAACTAATATTCAAACGTGATTGGAAAAGTCCACAGGAGCGGGATCTAACTCAAACGATAGCGTGTCTGTCTGTGAATCGGTCGGTCGTCGGATCGATCCTTTTCAGTGGACCCATTTGCAGATTGCTCTATTTTCCGCTCCACTGAGTGGTCCACAACTGGCTTATCAAATGCCGTTGTATGTGCTGTCCTGTCTGTAGGACGGTGCATATAAAATATTCCTTGCTGTTTATCAGAAGGAGTAGCCTATGTGGCGGCAGCGGGTGTCCTCTAAAAGACATATGTCAGAATGACCATATGTATGATGTCCAATAGCCGATGATAAGATAAAAATCAATGTGCTCAAAAGGCGTCGTTAAATAAAACAAACTTTACTTTGGAAAAGTCCACAAGAAAGGGCGGTAATACATGTATGATTGTTTTGTATTTATTCACAGTACTAAACATTCATATTAAAACAATTATTTTTGCATTTTATATATATAACTATATTTTCAGGAACTTTTGAAAAAGACGTTGGGCGTGATTTGGAGGGTTTCAAATTGGCGGTGATGCAACAAATAGTGTCAACTTGTGTGATTAGCCCTCTACGTATCAACAATATGCAGGTACTTTAGAGTTACTCACCCTTGTAAGGGTCTCGACTTCATGTTATTCATTTTACATGCTTAGCATATAATAAGTATCTTCGATCATCCAATATTTTAACGTTAATTCTGTAATAATGGAACTCATAATAAGAATCTAATGTGTGTGTGTTTTGTGTGTGTTGTGTGTATATCTGTGTGTGTGTGTGGTGTTTATTGTTGTGTGCCTGTGTCTGTGTGCGCGTGCACGTGTGTGTCTGGTGTGTCAGTGTGTATATGTGTTCATGTGTGCGTGTCTGAGTCTGTGTGCGTGCGTGTGTGTGTTGTGTCAGTGTATATGTTTGTGTGCGTTTTTGTGTGTGTGTGTCTGTATGTGGGTGTGTGGTGTGTATGTATGCCCCTGTGTGTGTGTGTGTGTGCGTGTGTCTGTGTGGTGTGTGTGTATATGTGTGTGTGTCCATGTGTCTCTGTCTCTGCGTGCGTGTGTATGTCGTGTCAATGTATGTGTGTGAGTGTGTGTGTGTGTGTGTGTGTGTGTGTGTGTGTGTGTGTGTGGTGTGTGCCGGCCGGTGTTTATAAGTTGGTAGCGCTATACATATATGAATTAAAAAACAATAATAATAATAATATTCAGCCAATCAAATTACCGTAAATTTAATTATGTACGTCTTATCATTTTAACTGTAAGCAAGACGTGTTTGATTCAGGTGGTTTATACAGTTTAAATGATGTTCCTTTTATTCCAGGTAGACTATGACCAAAGTGGAATTATTATTTCCTTCACTTTGCTTGACAAACCTCCAATCAAGGGCGACACGGACTCCAGCTTTCTGGAAGTGAGACTAGGAGACGCCATTGCTAGATTACATCAGAGCATCACCAGCAATCAGTTCATTGTTGCGCTTAACCCAACTGTTTTCAAAGGGGTACTTTATTATTATTTATTATTATGTATTATTATTATTTATAATATGTATTATTATTTACAATTATTATATTATGTATTATTAATTACAATTAATTATTATATATTAATTATTATTATTAATTATTATAATTATATTATTTAATAGTGTTTTTTATCACAAATATTTTTATTTATTTATTATGATTTATTTTATTATTATTATTATTAATATTATTATTATCAACATCATCATCAACATTATCATCATTTTTAAACATTATTTCTTTTAAAAAAATGTGTGTGTGTGTGATTGGTTCTTAATTAAGGTTCGCATAACCCTATTGTTTTCCAGGGTCACATATTTATTACAAGCGTTATATTCTAGTCATCTGAATAAAATGTATTTTCGTAGGCAGACCTGAGGGCGATGCAGTTGAACTGGACCACCATTTTCATTTTCCATTTATAATAATTTGATAGTAACTAACTCCCCCGCCCTCACCCGTCCCCTACTATATTCTCCTCTGATTGATAAATAAATAAATAATATAAACAAAACAAACTTTACATATATACTAATGGGCAAAGGAAACGATACGGGATGTAACTCAGACGGTCGTGTGTCCGCCTGTGAAGGAGTTTTGGGCTATTTTCCATTCCAATCAGTGGTCCACAACTGGTTCATCAAAGTATGTGGTATGTGTGGTTATGTATGTGGGACGGTGCATATAAAAAAAAACCTTGCTGCTTTTAGGAAAGAGTAGCCCATTTGGCGGCATTACGTATCCTCTAAAAATAGATATGTCAGAATGACCATAATTATGATTGACGTCCAATAGCCGATGATAAGATACAAATTCATGAGCTCTAGAGGCGTCGTTAAATAAAACAAATTAAAAATGTTTATATCACTTTTAATTGCGTTTATCCCTCAATAGTTCCAACAAGTGGTCCACAACTGGTTCATCAAAAAAACCGTGGTATGTGCTGTCCTGTCTGTGGGACTGTGCATATAAAATACCCCTTGCTGCTTTTCGGAAAGAGTAGCATGTGTGGCGGCTGCGGGTTCCTCTAAATATATATGTCAGAACGACCATATGATTGGCGTCCAATAGCCGAAGATAAGATAAAAATCAATGTGCTCTAGAAGCGTAATTAAATAAAAGAAACTTTACTTTACTTTTATCCCTCAGTAGCTGTTATTGTTTTACTTGCTAGTGTGTGTTGGGTGTGGATCGTTAAACAGATAAGCATATATATTTTCAGGTGAAACCTCTTACGGCACGTCTGTACAGCGCCAACAAAGACGTGACAGTCGACTATTACTACGGCCCGAAATTGGCTCCAAAAGGATACAGTGGAGGTACGGTTTAAGCAGGCAGTGGTTGCCGGGGTAGAAACTAAGTAGTTCCATTCACTTGGCTCCTAGTAGCTTGGTCATGTTATTAGTACACATGTACACATGCACGCACATACAATCACTTAAACACAGAGATACACACTCACTCACACGCACGCACACAACACACGCACACACAACACACATACACATGTTGCATTCGTGGTTAGGGTAATGAGAACATCACTCGTGAATGGTTTGAAATGTCTTTATTCTCTGGAGTAATGGGATGTAGATAACAAGTGTACCCTGTAAAGAATTTATAATATTAAAATATGTCCAAAAATATACGAAGGGTATTACAAAAATCCATACATAAATAAAGACTTGGCTGTCATATAATGAAAATATAACATTCATAATAAGTATTCATAAATAAAGAAACAACACCGGTACTCTGCAGTCAGGTAACGTCTATATATCATTCTTAAATAAATAATACTCTGCAGTCATATAATGTCTACAGAACAATTAAACAAAATATACTGGGCCATATGTTATATTGATAAGGGAAACTCCAAGTTTATAAACAGGGAAATTACACAATAAATACTGTGTCATTAATTTATCAAATATAAAACACTTTTAGAAAACCAGTTAAAATATTTAGACATTATTAATTAACTCATACATTTTACTTTGTACATATTATTTACAAGTATTATTTTCCCCATACCTTTAGCTGTGGGCCTTAGGGTTTAAATCATCAATGAAACTGATAGTAGGCAATCTACAAGAAATAAATAAATAAACTTACAAAAAGGTGCCTATTTAATACATTATTAACAATAATACATTTGTAGCATCAATAATAATAATTCT
>JAULBS010097195.1:0-16572 GCA_032355785.1 Symmetromphalus regularis | reverse complement strand
TCTGCATCTATAAACTGGGCAAATCGTCTGAATTTATTTAAAATTTCAAAATTGATGGGATCATAAACAATTAAGTCCTAAACAGTAGGGGTGTAACGATAAATCGAACTATCGATGCATCGAGATTGTTAACGTTTCGATAGTAAACTATCGATAGGAAATTAAAATGGCGATAGTTATCGTGATAGTTCACTTCACTATCGATAGTTTCGATAGTTTAAACAAATTAAAGCTGTTAAATAAATGACTTTGTCCTCTCTTTAAAAATACTGTGTTTCATTTCTTGTTGAAAAGTACATTATTTTGCTTGGGATGTTTATATTGTGTGTCTTGGACTGAAGCTCAAGAAACCATGTTCATGCGGCCATTTAGCACGTTTCACAGAATTTTGAAAAAACCATGTTTCCAAAATATAACCCTTTAATCAATCAGAGTGTTTGAACTCATGATTTAGAACATTTCAACCAGTTGAACATAATAAATATTTACTCATATCCAGAAATAATTATAAAATGTTGGAATGGGAATTACCCCCCCCCCCCCCCAATTATTTAGTTAAACTATTACACAGGTACACTGATGCTGGACACTGATCTTAACCAAACTGACAAAATAAATAGCTTATTTATTTTAGATGTTTTTTTTCCTTTGTCAGAAACTTGTTTATCATCTTACAGTTTCACAGATAAAATAAAAAAAAATTTCAATTGTAACTTGGGGGAATCTCACATGAAACAAATTAGGAAAATAAATTAGGAATGTTGAGGCAACTAAATATTCATTCAGACTACTATCGCAATAGTATCGCAATAGTGATTTGACTATCGTAATACTATCGCAATAGTTGGAAAGGCCCCAATAGTCACCCCTACAAAACTGGATGGACATAATTAAATAGATAATTACAAATTACGTCCGCTTTGAAATCTTAAAGACATAACAGTGGGAAACTATTTTAATGTTAAAATAAAGTTGTAGTATTAGTCATAATAATAATAATAACTTTAGTATATAAAAAGTTTATAATAAAGCATATTTTATATATACTAGTATATATTTTGTTCATTGTTCTATCGTAGAAGTAAATAGATTGTCAGTCGAAAGACGCTCGATCATGACAGTATATGATATAGAGTTTAGGAAATTATTATTAACGTGGCGGCTTCCTTTGAAAAGCAACAGTGCGTGGCATTTCGGACGAACATTAGCCTAGTGCACTCAAATGCAACAACGTTGGTTACCATGTTTTTCAGCCCATATTTTATGAGTAGTGTTATGTTGGTTTACTTACAGGATGCATGCTTTTCATTCAACAAATAGCAGAACTTTTGTTTGTAAATTATTGAAATGACATTTGTTGAATGTTGTAATCTGGAGTTGTGTCCCTTGTATTGTTTTTATACAATCATACTCAGCATTAAAAGTTAAAATTTAATGTACACACATTAATTAAAATCAGTTCATAAAGAAGCATGAAAGGCATGTTAGACATATTAAAGAAATTAAATAGAGTTGTCACTTATCAGAAATATATTTTTATATGTGTAAAACAAGTTTAAAAAGTTATAAATTTGTATCCTAAATAGGCACAGTGCCACAGGCATGAAAAATTGAATGTTTTTTTTCCCATCACCATGAGGAAGTTGGCACGTTCCTGATAAAAATGTAACTTACATGAAGTAAATCGTACTGTTATTAACATAGTCCAAGCACTTAGACCTCGTGAAATGCGTTATTTTCATGTTATCATTTATTTCAAAGGGTCTAAGGTCGGAACACCATTTTTAATATTATATGCCGATTCTAGCAATAAAAGCTATAATTCATTACTGTGCGGAATAGAATTGTAAAAAAAATGTTATTGGTACTTGGAGACAAATCGCCTCCATTGGACAATGTCTATCGGATTAATATGGAATCGGATAGACATCGTCCATTTGAGTTGATTTGTCGCCTGGTACCAATAATGTTTAAAAAATAATCAGATTCCATATTGCAATGAATTATAGCTTTTATAAAGACCAATCCAAGCGACGGTCATTGTTGCCGTGAAGAATTTAAAATGTTTAGGTGTGGTGCAGGATGTGTATTCATATAAAATGGATAATTTTTTTGTTCGGATGATTTTACAAGGTTTACTCTACAAGATTATTTTAAAAAAATAGTTTATGAGTTTCCCACCGAAATCGTTAAAATCAGGTCCCTGTCGGATTCAACACGCAAAACGAGTTAAGCTATATTATCAGCATTTAATATTAAAAATGGTGTTCTGACCTTAGACCCCGTGAAATAAAAGATAACAACAGATGAAAATAACGCATTTCACGAGCTCTAAGTGCTTGGACTATTATTAACAAAGATAATGTGTTTAAAATTTGAAAATTGGCTGAATGAGCTAATGGTATTTCTTAGACCTTTTTCTTATGGGCCTTAATTAAGAGCAAAACAACA
Source organism: Symmetromphalus regularis (assembly GCA_032355785.1). Lineage (NCBI taxonomy): Eukaryota > Metazoa > Mollusca > Gastropoda > Neomphalida > Neomphalidae > Symmetromphalus > Symmetromphalus regularis. The sequence goes on along the minus strand of JAULBS010097195.1, from coordinate 14,121 downwards.
TGACCAGGCCTATCCAAAGACCACCCCCCCTCCAAAAAAAAATTGCTCTCAGTGAAAATGCTTTTTGTTTGGATGCACATAAAACAGAATTGATTTACATGGCCATAATGTCTTTATTACTAAAGCTAAATGGATCTCATTTTCTGTTAAAATTTGTCTATTTTACAGGAAAGGTTATTTGAAGCATAAGTCATGAAAATTTGATGACACCAAGATGAGTGAAGAAATACTTTGTAGTGCTTTAGGTATAATAGATTCTGCTCATGATCAGACATTCTTGTTGACGGAACTGTTAAAAAGTCTTCAAGAACTCAAACAACAGGTACGCATAAGATAAATACATTACAAATGAGACCAAATTACACATCTTAAATCTTTTAATTCAAGTTTCAGTTTTTATAATACAGTGAAAAATGATAATAATTTTGTACGAGTTCAAACGTCTTTTGATGACTTATTCAGACACTGGCATTTTTACAATGTCGTTTGATTTAATTCATGCTATAAGACTTTGATTCTCGATACTAAGACATGTATTAATATCAGATGAACTACAGGTTATTGGTGGATTACACACTTTTAAAACATTTCCTAAAAAAAGTACTTAAAGCTATGCATAATTAATTCTGTATTTCGGGTTCACTCAAATCTCAAGTGGATGTGGGTGCTTGACGAGCACAATACAATGTTACATTTTGCCACAAACAGAATATATTTTATCAAAAATTTAATTTTAAACAAACAAAAGGAAGAAGAAATATGAATTTGTGTGAATTAAGGTTGTAGTGATTTAAAATTTGCATAACCATCATTTTGTGTAACCCATTATATAATAAGCTTTTATATGATGTCATGAATTTAATGTGAAATGAAACAATAGGTTACGTAAAGCTGAATTTATTTCAACATTGTGCAAACAAAATATAATTTTCATAATTTCTGAAGGTCGCTAAAATGATAACCTTAATTTTGTGTTTTTTTAAAAAAAGGTGAAGAATAGTGCTGTTGATAGCCGGAGCAAGATACAGAGCCATTTTTCTGATTTGAAAGTTTTTATGAATGAAATTCTTGATGCCAGGCAGTGTATGTTACAAGATGAGATAAACAAGATAGAACATGAAGCTATGGTTCCACTGACGGCATGCGAGGATGTCATTCAACAAAGCCTTGACAATGCTGCACTTATCATGAATGAAGGTTAGAACTTAGATGACTTTTAATCAGTTTATCATCACACTTGGATTTGGATGAATTAGTTTATAGGGTGTAATGACTGACTAATGATTAAATGTGTCGCAATATTTTATTTGACGTTACGATTGCCAAAACATGGACCACTGTGTTGATACATATACTCAACCAAAAAAGAAAGCATGCATGTTATCATTAGTTATTTATTTCATAAATCAGATGACATTCATGGCAGAAATTTGGGAATTAGATAACCACAACATTTGGGAGGAGTTTTGTGAATGCAATAATATGACAAGTTTTTTACTATTGCACCCATTTGTCCTACCCACCTTTCATGTATTACCGTCTATATGTTACATGTGGGTAATTTTTAGTTATTGTTTTCATGAATATATAACATGAAGTCAACATTTATTGTTTTTAGGAAAATCTATCCTACAGAATGGACCAGAGAACAGTCTTGAGAAAATGGTTAAATTTAAGGAGAATCCTTTGGCCAAGAATTTAACAAGGTAGATTTATATGCCAGTCTAGTGAACTGAGGTACTGGTTTTTAGTTAATAATACTAATTGTCAATTTATAACAATCATTTTACTATGTATCTAAATTAAATTTAAAAAATGTATATATAAAAGTGAGTGTTCTTGTTAGCACTTAAAAGCTATAAAACCCTGACATTGTTTGTTGCTGTTATGTCCTTTACATGACAACAGGTCAGATGGCATCATCATCTTTAATAATAACTTTTCTTCTAAGAATAGTAAAAGAAAAAAAGAAAAAGATTTTGGAAATCAAACAAAGATCAGATTTTTATACAGATTTTGAAAAAAATCTTTGTATAATAGGCCTAATATTTTATTGGAGCATTTTTAAAAGCCATTTTTTTCACTTTTTATTTGTCATTTTGGTTACTGTAGTAACTATATAATATAATAAAAATTATAAAGTGATGACATATTTCAGTATGTTGTGAACATAGTTTAAAAGGCAGTTGTTTTGGCATTTATTTTTCAAATGAACACATCAGTATTTTAATGTGCCACTTTTTGTGATACAGAGTATAGTTCAGTGCCATTGCATACAGCTGCTATGTTTTTGCTCCACCACACCTACCATATAATACAGATAAATCTATAGATAGCTGACATAACTCAGATATGTATACTCTAAACAAAAATCAGAAACTTTTATGACATTGTCAAGTGTGGGATACCAAAAAGTCTTATAAAAATCATAAATACTTAAGTTACCATTAACTACAGAACATGATTTCCTCCACCCAATCAAGAGACAATTTTTATTTCTTGTGTTGGCGGAGGGGTTTGTTAAATACAAAACAAATACTCAAAGTGCTAAATGTTAAGCGTGGTTTTACACAGTGTTCCAGAAATCCCATGTCGATCGGCAGTCCCGAACATCACTGTACAGTTAACAAGTAAACTGAAAAGCCAGCTGTCGGAATTGGTAGAAAATGAAGGGAACATAATTGGACAGGCTCCAGTTACCATTACAGACATTGAAGAGAGACCAGGCAGTCTGCTAGTCAGGTGGAATGAGGTGAGACGCCACTAAAGCATTTGTCATCATGCCCCCATAAATAATTATTTTAACATTTATAAAAGTTCCCCTTGTGTGTCCTAGTATTTTCTCTTCAAACAATGCATTTCTAACCCCAGGGAAATGAAGGACATTCATTACTTTAAGATCATAACGTTGTATAATAAAATACAAAATGCATTTTCAATACATTAGGGAGCAGAACGTAGAGATAGCAGGGTTTTCATTTTGTTTTTGAGTAGCAGATTGAATTGTAAAAAAAACTAATCAGGCTGGGTTTCCAGGACTAAAAAACAACCAATCATAAATTGGTTTTTAACTGATGATTTTCATCGGCAAACGGTTCAAAATGACAACCCTGAGATAGTGTGTGTGCCTGAGATGTGATGGATCATCATTTCGATTCCCATTATTAAATCTGTTGGGCCATCGCCTGTTCAAGTAAGTGGTATGTGACTAGTGTAACAAAGGTTGTGGATGTCCTTCGCTATCCTGTCTGTGGAAAGGAAAAGTGACAAAATGAAAATTTCTTGGCAGCAGTAATTCCCAGTGAGTGACATCTTGTTTATTTAGGAATATATTGATATTGCACTTAATTCTTAAGCTATAGAACATATTCATCATATTTAATATGTTATGGAATTATCATTTTCAGGTTGACGAGGACACAGATATAACAGAATTCTGCTTGCAGTATTCCTATGGAAATATTAAATCCAACGACGATAAAAATGCCTCCTTTCACACTGTGTATGAGGGACCAGAAAACTTTTTCATTGTCAAGCAGCTTCGGACTAATACATCGTATTCATTCCGAGTAGCAGGAAGAGTTGATTCCAACATGCCATGGGATATTTTTAGCATTCCTATTGCTGCTTCAACATCTGTACCTCACTATCGTGAGTTTCATTGCAACTCTTAGGAATATTTATATCTCGCATGCAATTTAAACAGGGTTAATGTACAAGACAGATGTTGTATAGATTTCCTCAGTACAGTGCATTGCATTTGTTTAATTCATTTTAAAAGCATACAAAAAATAATGGGATGAAGCTGTTCAGAGTTTCTACTATACAAAGTATATAAACATACAAAGTGGGTCCCATTCCATCCCCATATTTTAGAAAACAAAATGCAGCATTCTTTCCTTTTTATGCTAAAAAATAGACTGACTGGCCTAGAAAATGTTTCTTCATTTGAAGATGGTTTTTCTGACACTTGTTTCAAGAAAATAAATTACTGCTGCTCGCTGAAGTTCAACCCAAAATTTGATTTTCTTGATTTTTATGTCAGAAAAACAATCTACGAAAGGACTAATACCAGAAAATATTTGTGTGCATTGGCATAGCCAGAGATGGGGTGGGAATATGGGGTCAATGTCTACTCTAATTACACCTTTTCTTTTGTTGGTTCCCAATATAAAATGCCACCTTCTCCTTTGATTACACCTTTTCTTTTCCACACTATCTTTATATTTACCTGTTTTGCTATCGTATTTGTTGGTCCCCCAATATAAAATGCCACCTTCACACCCCACCCCAATATTAATTACTAGTTAATAACATATGCCAGTGTTAATATGTAGGGTTAAAATTATAATTGTCTGCCTGTTTTGATCAGACTGGTAATGCTATTCTTCAAGTATTTATTTAAATCTTATCTTCATCACGTTTAACCCACAGAGTGGCATAACAGTACTGAAGGGTACTCGACAAGCAATGAAGATAAGACTGCCACAAGAACCAATGAAGGTGTCACTTGTGTATTGTATTCCAAAACAGACAGCATATCATCTGGTCAGCAGATTACGTTTCGAATTCTTGATGCTGGAGAGAAGGCACTGGGTGATGGTGTCGGCTTGGCTTGGTCTACTGACAACAAGGAAAGTCTTGTTGGATTAGGCACAGTCTTTGTTAATATAAATGGTATGAGTTTTATTTTTTCAATGTTGTTAAAGAAATGATGTGGGAATGGTGGGTAATTTTCTGTTTATTGACCAGAATCACCCACATACATTTGACCTCTTATTGTATTTTAATACAGTAATAGTACTACACTAGTATATGCAATCAGTTTTAAAAATCACATTGCAGATATTTCTACAAAAGCTTTAACTCTCAAATCATATTTTTTTGGTACTTTGACTATATTAAAAATTTAACACCATCTCCCATTTCTACATAGCCTTCATTGCAGTCTTGTTGGTCACTTAATTAAAATTTTATCATTCTAATCGGTTAATCTTTGTGTTTATAGCTGAGACATCATTTACATTACTATGTGGCAACATTTTTACCTAATTTCTACCAAAAACCTATTGGTCATTTGAGCTTAGATATTAATTTTTTTACTGCTTTACACAATATAGTAGGTTATTTCCCTTTGCCACTATATACTCTAGTGTTTAGTGATTATATGAAGAAACAATTTATAACAAATTTAAACAGTGTTTAACATTATTACATTGATATTCTCTATTGTCAGCAAGCTTATTGACCAGTTATTACCATTGCTGGCATCTTTAATTTAGTACAGTGTAGTACTGGCTTTACTATGAGTAAATTATTTTGTTGCTAACATGTTACAGATCCCGCACTTATTGGAGGGTGGCAGGTATTTGAGGTCTGGGACTTATAAGAGGAAATACGGTATTACCATTGCTGTACAATGTCGCATTGGCTTCACTAAGAGGGAGTGGGATCTAGCTCAAATGGTAGAGTGTCTGCCTGTGAACCAGTAGGTCGTCGGATCAATCCTTCTCAGTGAACCCATTTGCAGTTTGAGCTATTTTCCATTCCAACCAGTGGTCAACAACTGGTTCATCAAAGGCTGTGGTATGTGCTGTCCTGTCTATGGGACGGTGCTTGTCGGAAAGAGTAGCCTATGTGGCTACAGTGGGTTTCCTCTTAATACATATGTCAGAATGACCATATGATTGACGTCCAATAACCGATGATAAGATAAAAACAATGTGTTCTAGAGGCGTTGTTAAATAAAACAAACTTTACTTTGGCTTCACTAAGAGTATACTTGTGAATGTATTAAGGATAAAGAATGTTTTAATGAAACAATAATGTGTATCACAAAAATATCCATTGCATTTTTCAATTTTAGGTTATGTTTTTGTTGATGGATTGGAGATGAAGATGAGATTACCTCCCATGGGTAAAGGATCTGCACTTACTTTTCAAACAGAACCCCTGCCAAATGGAAAGATCAGAATCCTCGTTCAGATAAATGATAAGGAGATGGCATTTGACTGGAAGATCCAACAGGGGGTTGACCTTATGAACTTTGCTGGTCTTCCAGAAATGGGATTCCCCTTACAGCGACAAGCTTCGGCAAACCAAATGTTTTTCGCGTTGAAGTTTAGCCATGAATACTGGAAAGTTAGTGTGGAGTGATTCTAGTGTAGGGAAACAGAACTATTACAAAGATATTTATCACACAGTATGTTGTGGATCTTGTGAAATAGAATTCACGAAAAGAAGTATTTTATTGTTTAACAATGAAAAGAATAAAAAGTAACTTTGTGGTCAGATTGCAGAATATATTGGTATGTGGACAGGGATTTATCCAGGAATTTTCACCATGGTCCAATGGCTGTAGGGATTGGGAAAATTAGCACAATTCTAGTCATAATTGGGAAGTTTTTTCCACCCCACAGAACTTACGTAACTGTAATATTATATTTATTAACCAATTTGGGAATTTGTTGTCTAGAAATTGGAAAGAGGCCAATGATTGGTATTGTAAAAAGCCTGGGTAAATCACTGATAGAATATTAATTTTAGTTTGTTTAAAAACAAATTAAGCAGATAAGACCAACATCTCCTTACAGTGGAATGTAATGAACAATATTAAGTTTGGCTTGACGAACTTCATCTCCTCAGCTATTTATCTGTAGTATGTGATAAATCTCAGTGGATTGCCATGTGACTCTTTAGATGTGCAAAGACTGTGTGACACTTTTAACCTAATTTTCCACTATTCTATTCCAAAATAAGGTGAGCTTGATATGTTAATATGAGTCGTTTTTTTGATTGCATGTACAGGCCCGTACGCAGGGGGGGTTCAACGGGTGCACGCACACATCCCTAAATATGTCTAGGTCCATAAATGCAAATTTGGATTGACGCTAATTTACTAGAATAACGTTAAAAAGTGTTTTGGGCCTTCACAAATTCCAAACGCACAACCCCCTAAAGAAAATCCTGCGTACTGGCCTGATGTAAATATTACAAATTTTTTATACCTGAACCAAATTTTTTCACATGATCTCAAGCATCATTTTATATTTGTGGGGGGCTTTTGTGTTTATCTAATAATGATGATTCTGTTCATTAATCATTAAAGCTGGGTATGAATAACTTATTCAAAAGTTACCATTGTATCTTTCCTGTTGTTGATTTATATATTACATATCTTAAATATTTTCCGTCCTACTTACAGTATAACTCTTTCCAGTTAACCAGTGGTCCACATCTGGTTTATCAAAGGCTGTGGTATGTGTGGTCCTGTCTGTGGAACGGTGCACATAAAAGACCCCTTACTACTTATCAGAAAGAGTAGCCTATTGATATCCAATAGCCGACAAGATAAAAATCAATGTGCTCTAGAGGCATAGTTAAATAAAACAAACTTTACTTTAACTCTTTCCTGTTTGCTGAACTTCTGTGTAGCTTGTTGAAATCTTCACGCCTGTATTAACTCTAAATGAACCAAAAGATGTGGTATGTGCTGACCTGCCTATGGGAAGGTACATATAAAAAGCTTGCTTCTGATAAAAAAAGAAGAAGAGTACAATACATAGTAGCAGGAGGTTTCATCTGTAGACTGACACATACATGTAATATTCAATAATTAAACCACTTGTGGTGTTAAGCATTTCTTTCCTTTCATAAAATCAACATCTGGTTAATCTGGGAATTTTTATTAAGACCTGTTTTCCATGTGTACAAATCTATGCAGTTTTCTTGTTTGGTATACCTGGATCTACACACTTTTCTTCTTGGGTGAACCTGGATGCAGATGTGTGTATGGATTACAATCCTAAGGATCATTGTTAGTGCAACAAGGATCAAGATTATAGTCCACTTCATAAAAAATAGAATGTATCACATAACTACTAGTATCAATGAAATTATTTTTTCTACATTGTATTACGGTTGATATTATTACTACCTTGTACACATGGTAACAACTATCAATGAAATTATTTTTACTACATTGTGTTACAATTGATATTATTATTACTATCTTGTACACTTGGTAACAACTATCAATGAAATTGTTTTTACTACATTGTGTTACAATTGATATTATTATTATTATTATTATTAGCTTGTACACTTAGTAACATTCGAGTCAGTGGTACTCGTCGTCATTGTAAAATATGATGTCTCTTTTGACACAAATTGAGTCAATCCATCCATAGGGTGAATTTATTTTCTAGTGACATTTGCATATTGATTTCCTTTATTCAGTGTAGCATGCACATGGTTGACAAATTTTTTTTTTAACAATAGACAATTAAGGTTTTTGCTTAATTCGTGATGTAGATGAAAAACATGTACAGTAGGTTTATGAATTTTTCTCACCATTCTGTAATAGCCTGTTATAGCACAGTGTATATTTATAAATGGGTCATTACACTAAAAAAAAATAGAATTTTGAAAGACCTTTGTAATGGATAATTACTTTAGAATTAAATGTCAATTATTGGTGGTGTTTGTTAGTACATTTGGTAAAAATGTATCCACGATTTTATCTTTTTTATACCTCAGAGGTAGTCTGTGCCTGAAGTGTGATGGGTCATCAGATCAATACTTGGCAGACCCATTGAGCAATTTCTCATTCCAGTCATTAAAGTTAAAGTAATGTTTGTTTTATTTAACGATGCCTCTAGAGCACATTGATTTGTATCTTATCATCGGCTATTGACGTCATACATATGGTTATTCTAACATGTCTTTAGAGGAAACCCGCTGCCGCTACATAGGCTACTTCTTCCAATAAGCAGCAAGGGAACTTTTATATGCACCGTCCCACAGACAGGACATACCACAGCCTTTGATAAACCAGTTGTGGACCATTGGCTGAAACGGAAAATAGCCCAAATTGCAAATCGGTCCACTGAGAAGGATCGATCCGATGATCGACCAGTTCACAGGTAGACATGCTACCGTTTGAGCCAGATCCCACTCCCATTCCAGTTATTGACCCACAATTGGTATAACCACGACTGGTAATATTATGTACCTTACTTTTTGAAGGTGTATATAAATGTCATAGTTTCTCTATGAACCATGTGTCACCTAATGGCTACTGATTAACCAATGTGCTGTGATGTCATTAAACAATCCAATCCATTTTTGTTAGCCCAAGGTTTGATAGCTCATCAAATTGATAATCTTCTGTGCACCAATTTGGGCTGTTGTTCCAGCCAGTGATCCACAACTGGTTTAACAAAGGGCATGATGTGAGGTGATAGTTTCCTCTGAAGATAGTTTCCTCTGAAGATAGTTACAAATACTGTTTGACACCCAATAGCAACTGAATAAACAATATGCTGAGGTGCTGTCAATCCTTAATTTTTGTATTACAAATTACAGGCTGTTTTTTCATGTGATGGCCCAAACATAAATTTATAATGGTGTTCAACTAACGAACTGGTTGTTTTTTAAAGTTGTTCCTGGGACTTTTTACTACACATTTATGCAGAAAGTTAATAACCCATATCTGTTAGGGACACTATATTACTTGTTCATCAGTTTAAGTGTGTTATATTATTTCCCCTGTTATCAAATTGTACATATTTCAGGGAATGGAATGTTTGCTCATTGTTAAATACATCATGAAATGAAAGAAAATGTTTTGTTATTTTGTGAAGATAAAAAAAAATTCAAATTGGACAAATGTTAAAAAATGATATTCTCGAATATTTACATGGCCTCAGGTGAAGATTCTCGTTATCACTGAAACCAAAACTTGATTTAATTGGATTCCTCAAAATCCATGAAAGTAATCACACCCAGACCTATCAACCTTTCTGTTCAAACACTGTGATATTGCAGGTATAACAGTCTCATCATAGTTAACATTTTAAATTGTCATTTTGATATTAACTTGCAAACCACACATTTACTTAATTCAACATCCAGATAGTGCTGTAGGTGTTCTATTTGGCTCCACTAAGTGGACTCTGGTCAGTTTTGCTTTCTTGCCAATGCTATACAACTGGTATATCAAAGGCTGTATGTACTGTCCTGTGAATGGAAGTGTGTACAAGATACTCGCTGCTAACTGAAAACCATAGCCAATATGGTGGTAAATCTGCTGTTGACAAGTTGCACATACCAATTACTGATTAAAAAGTGCTGTTGTATCTAAACATTTCTTTTCTCTGGAGTGGAGGAGTATGAGGTATACATCTCATAACACTTAAATTGTTAAGTTCAATGAAGAATGCAACACTAAAGCTACTTATTTCTATTTGAATGCAGGTTCAGGTGGATTAAAATTACTTATTGTATCATGTACAGTTGTAGCAACAAGTCGCAAAGAGCCAGATGTTTGTATATATATTTAATACTAAGAATTTACAAACAAATAGTACAACAATTCATGAAAAACAATTATTAGTAAAACATAAGTGACATTTCCCTAATTCATGAATACAAATGCATTTACATTATATTATTTTTGAGATAGCATTTTAATATGAAATAAATGCTATTTTTTTTACAAATCTGTTTAAAAACATCTTTCTACAAATCTATTATGTTACCCCCCCCCCCCATATTAGAGAAATGGTTCACACTGATGTTTAAATCTTAAAATCTCAGGTATTGTAGTCTCAATTTATTTTTAATTGTAAATAACACTGACATAATCAGTGTGAAGTTGTGTCATGAAAGTGGACAAATGTTATTTCAGTGTGCAAATATTAAATAATTCTTACAAGAAAATATTAAGATTAAAAATAATTAAATCCTGTATAACTAGACATTGACATATACTTCACATAAATACATGTATTTACAATCCTCCAATACGAACACACTTTAATATTAACCTTTGATGACAGATATTGCTCAATTCTAGACACATTTCAAAACATTTTATGTGCAAATTGTTAACTCATAATGTTTGCTTAATGGCCCTATGCCCACAGCACAAAAAAATTAAGGTTCTATGTGACAATCATAGGTAGAGAGAAATTTATAAAAGGAGAGATGCAACTCAGTGGCTGTCAAAAAAGAGATGTGGATGTTATGTCAAAGGAAAAATATTATGTCAAAGTAAAAATATAATGTTATTAAATAAAAGGATGCACAACCACTGTAAGTGCCTCAGATTTGCCTGTGACAATGCCATTTACTACCTTATTTTAATCACTTTATTTGTTGTTTAATAATCCCCAGCACAAAAAATAAAATCCTTTTGGTGGTATCTTAATCACATGCAAAAATACATATATTTACAATCTTCTCAAAGATGACATCAAACATTAAAAAGAAATTCTCTATTTCCAATCGATCATATGTTTCTATCTCGGTCCAAAACATCATATATAAATACACGTACACAAAATCCTCAGATGCATGTAAGAACATGTGTTTACAATCCACCGACAGATTTCCATACATCGACATTCCATCTTTGTGAATCCACTGTGATTGCTGATATATCGACTGAGAATTATAATATGTGTGGCTCAGCCTGAACATCCTCTGCATCCACAGTGAATGCACTCAACAATCTTACCCTAAAACAAATTTAAATATTAGTTTAAGCAAACGGTTATCAAGTGATGGATTTATACATTTTTTGAGAAGCTTCATACAATGCTCACAGTAAAATAATATTGTGCTTATAACCAACACTTAGTCTAGATAGTGAAAATAACCGTGATGTCACACTGTTATAGGTCTCAAATATTTTTCAAATGCACCAGTGGAATTAAGTAAAACATGTACTCCCAAACAAACAAAACTTAACATAGTCATCATCCAAAAGTTTAATACTATATTAGGGTTTCTAAAAAAGTGTTTTGATTTGGAATGCACATCTATCATGCTTTCAGTATTTTGGAGACCCCAAAATGGAATTTACTGTATTTCTTGGACAAAGGTTGAACAAAAACATAATGAATGCTGCTTTCTTGAGTGTATGCAATATTACCCTAAAACTTTTCAGGGTATAATGGCTTTACCTTCTGGCAGACACTTTGCATGCATGCACACATCACTATTTGTGCCAACCCCATCTTCTGTTTGGGGATCTACAGAATCGGTCTTCCACTAGAATTATGTTCTGTTCTAAATGATAATATATGTCCATGGTTAAAGAAAGACTGCTGAATCCAACAATAACAAAATACAGTAACCTCCAGTCTTCTAGAAACAAATTAACCAGCCCTACTGTCGTCTGTTTTAAAGAGTACCACTTCACCAAGAACCTCCTACACGGAATAAAATACTAAAGAAACATAAAATATTATATAAACTTACAGTTTCCAGTTTACTTTTTGGTACCCTACAAATACAGTTTGTTCCAAAGTTAGTGTCTCTTGTCTGTATACAACGGAGGCAGCACAGATTTTCATAACCTGGTTTCTTCCATTTTGCAATTAAATTTTTGTCTGCAATGTTCTCCTTTAGACAATATTCATACAGCTCTGAAATGAATGTAAAGTAAAACAGTAGTTTTGAAAAGATGTCTGATAGATCATGCACACTGTAATTATTGACCACTGGATGTCAAACATTTTGTATCACCCTATACAAAGAAATTGTGGCTCACTTTCAGGACAAAATGGCAAATGCTGGACAAGTTTTTGCACTTTATTTTAAACCCAGTGAAAATGTTTGGAACTATTGAAACTGGCACACGTACATATCACCCGCACATATCACCCACAATGGCTAGCCTGTCCTAAATGTAAATCTGCAACCACTACAGCAGCAGAACTTCAAAATCAGATAATATTGCGATAGCATTTAATTGCCATCACTTTGCACAATTGCAGCCTTTGGGTTTGTTTATGAAAGTGATCAAACTGAATAATATATTTATATTTTTGCAACATTGTAAAATGGTGCTGCAAACCAATTTAACAGTAGCTTTTACGACAGCATTGCCAACCTCTGCCATGAATTTGAAGAACTGGAAAGGTTACCCTTTTTGATTAGCATTATACTTTCATGCACAGACCAAGGTCATTTGTAGAATGTCACTTGCAACAAGAAAAAAATCAGAACTATTATATTTTATATATATGTATGTACATACATGATATATACATGCATGTGACAGACAATTTAGAAACACTACCATTACCAACCTCTGCTAATAGCTTTTCTTCTGTAAAACAGATCAAATATGTATCTTGACTTTTGATGGTGCAGACGGAATATGGGCCACATTGCCTCAACTTTCCTCTTTCCTTCATGTGGCTCAGTTTCCGCTGCAAAATAAAGAAAGAAATGTGAAAATTATCATAAAATTCTGACAATTCAGTTGTCAATTAAAAATGAAATGTATTGAATTAATAATATAGATACGTGTAGAATGTAAAAAACCCACTGTAACAATAATGAAATGAAATAAACTGACATACCACCTAGAGAAAGACAACTTTACTAACTCCATTGTATACATGTAGAATAAATAACTGATCGAAAACGTTATTATATTTTTTTATTACAGTTCATTTTATTAATGAGTTTTGCTGAAAAAATAATAATCCAAATAAATGAAGTTACACAATCGGGACTCGACATTTCCCATAAAGTGTTTTTATAAGTTACACCAGCGACAAAATAGGTGACACTTCATAATAAACACTGTCTACAAATAAACTACATTTTGCACTTTATAAACTAGCAGTGTATGATTTTTTGTTAATATAATTATATTATGTTAAACAACTGGAAATCATACCATTTTGTTTTGGTCAGTTCCAAATCATACCATTTTGTTTTGGTCAGTTCCAAATCACAACATTTTAAACCATGTGTTCAATGCTTTTTTGTAAATTCCGCCATTTTTCAATTGCCCTCATGCTAATTTATGTACATTGATAGCAGCCTTTGGGTTTGTTTATGGAATGGAATCCTGCAGTTAAAATTTTATTATTTTTTATTGCAAACCTTTTAAAAGATGTTCACTTGAAAAAAATATTGTTTTATTACTTGTAAGCATCGATAGGAAGCATGATCTGGAACTACCCAAATTATCCACAACTACCCCAAAACATACTTATTTTTAAATATCGACCAGGACTTTATACTACATATTTTATTCGTTTTAATTGTTATAGTAGCAAAGTAAGTAATTGTTTGTTGTATTAAAATAAAAATAAA
>JAULBS010097184.1:0-16574 GCA_032355785.1 Symmetromphalus regularis | reverse complement strand
ATCAGTGTATCTTACGGCCCTGTTATTTTATTCTGTACATGATCACTTCTGCCATACCTGTGATGTTTCGTAAACTTACCTGATGTAAAGGATGCAACATTTAGCATTAAATACACTGATAATAATTTTCATTGTTTCAAGGAATGTTTCGAACACGTGACATGTTAATTGTCAGGCCTGACCAGTCAACCATGAACTTGGCTTTGCCATAATTTTCTTTCGCAAAAAGCATTCATTAATCATGACCTATTTACAAGTAACATCATAAAAAAGTTCTGTTGTTAAAACTGTAAATTTATGAATTAAATATATACATTATTAGTAAAGTAGAAATAGATTTAACAAGAAATAAAAAGTAAACTTGCTTAATTGTTTTAATGTATGGTTTTAATTTTTAAAGAGTTTAGAACTATGTCATTTTTGTACTTGGAGTTTGCTGGTTTTCGGCGAGAACAAAAAAGTAATAATAATTTTAATAAATAAATATAATGATAATTAAAAATATATAAAAATAAAGAAGAAAAAAAAGTTATACTATAAATAGGCTTAGCCAAAGTTCTAACCATAATAAGATTTGATTAGCCATATTTTGTAAAAATTGGTCAATGGCTAATTTGGCTACCAACAGCATGAGCCCTGACCGAGTCATTACATGAATAATCCTACAGTAACTCCAGCCCGAATTAAAACAATTTTCACAATGTCTTTCTGATGACATTATGATTATTTGATTTCTTGAACTTTGTGTTACTAGGGCTAGCTCTGCCACTCGCCAAATTTGCCAATAATAGCCATTTAAGTGCAGAAACCAGATGAATTTTACAATTTTTGACATTTTTATTGATAATTTGGTGAATGTTACTGTTGTGCCGGAACTAGCCCTGGTTACTAAGTAATGTCATTATTAAAAGACGAAAATTTAAAATGACATGGTGTTATTGTTAAAATTAATTCTGTATGTTTTAAATTTAATTTTAAGGTTTGTCTGTTATTTTGTGTGTGAATGGCTTTGCCGATTGCAACATGTTTTATTACAGCATTTTAACTTCATTACACAATTCTTTATTTCTTATTACAGAACATTCCCTTCAGTGTTCACAACAAGTGGCGTCTTACTGCGGTGTTCACGTTCTTCTTCATGACAGGTTTTAATGTCGCAACCTTCGTGGTGTGGAAAAAACTCACTCAGTAGATGCTGCAGAAGGTATGTACAGCATACTAAATATGTTTCACTAGGATACAGTTCTTAGAAGTGGTTTCAGTCGAACACCCTTGGGGTCATTAAACAAGTAATTAATGTGAAATCAGGATAATCTTTGACCGAAATTTTCTCTTTTTTTCTTCTTTTTTTTACAACTTCTTTAATGTATTTTTGTGTGTGTGTGTTAATAAATATCAAATTGTAGATATGCTTTTTTCATCTTCAACTTATATATATTGTACATTATTGCTATAACACATGTGCTCTCTTGTTACTTTTTCTTTGTACAATGTTGAATTTCGGTCAGAGCAGTTCACCCTGTGCCTTAACATATAAAGTTGAATCCTATTAATTGCATAGGCATTTTGCCCAAATATTTTATGCAATTAACAGGGTTATTTCTTTATCAGAAATGCCCATTTAAAATATTCTTGTACTACATACATGTATATCTGGTAATTGGTATAAATACATATATTTAACTGTGATCTGAAAATCATAAATATTCAATATGGTGAGGAATACTATAACATGCAAAAGTAGATTGTAGTTTACGTTTACTTTGTGGTCATTTTGTGATTATTTGATAAAAATGTTTTTGGAAGAAGAAAAATAATTTTTTTACAATTTCTTGAATACAATTAACCAGACATTATGAAGAAAGCATTATGCAATTAAGAGAAATTATTTGTATAAATATGTGCATACAAATGGTTCTGTACAGCAGAATACTATGCATACAGCAGGAATATGCCTTTATCAGGAATAAAATTAAGTGGACGGCTGTATTTTAAATGAAAATATAACTTTGTCAAGCATACACAATCCCTGATAGTTGTATCTATGTTGGAGTGCTGTGTGACATAATATGACGACATCTCTGTTGGGAGTGGGATGTAGCGTGTCCGCCTGTGAAGCAGTCGGTCGTCGGATCGATCCTTCTCAGTGGACCCATTTGCATTTTGGGCTATTTTCCGTTCCAACCAGTGGTCCACAACTGGTTCATCAAAGACCGTCGTATTTGCTGTCCTGTCTGTGGTACGGTGCATATAAAAGACCCCCTGCTGCTTATTGGAAAGAGTAGCCTAGTAGCGGCAGTAGGATTCCTCTAAAAATTTGTGAGAATTATCACGATTGACATCCAATAGCCGATGATAAGATAGAAATCAATGTGCTGTAGAGGCATCATTAAATAAAACAAACTTTACTTTTTACTGTTAGGGTTGAACTACAATTTTTCTTACATAACAATTTACATGTACATGATTGTTAGTAGGCTATTGCTAAAGCTTTAATCATCACTAAACTTAATATTCGGAATATTTTATCCAATGTTTTTTATAAATATTGATAATTATTTTAACTTCTAAAACCATTTCTTTTTGCTTCTGTTACTTGTGTAGAAAATGTTAGAAAATTGTGTGCCATCGTAAAGCTACCCCTGTATTTAAGAAAATGTCCACAGCAAAATAAATGCTGTGGAGAAATAGTGTCCATAGCTTTTTCCATGGCAATTTTAGCATTCACACATTTTCAACTCTGAGTTTGCTAAGGAAAAAATACATCTTGGAAAATGAAATTTAGTCCACAACAAAAAAAAAGTGCTGTGGAGAATGAAAAACTCCGTGGCATTGCCGACTGCCACAGCCATTTTCAGGGGTTTGTAAAGGCAGTTATATGTTGTATAATAATTTTCACCCATACTATTGTCTGATGAATAAAGATTATTAATTTCATAACATTTGTTTCTATTTTCAGCCGTGCCGTGACGTGTTGACAGTGTGTGTGTGACGTCACTGGATGTATTCTTAGATCGATTATGCTCCGTATTGAGAATGTGGCGTCACTGGATCTAATTTTGGACTGATAATTTATACCCCAGATTCAGAAGACGGTGTTAAATATCTCTTTTCATTAAAGAGTTTGTGATATAACTGTTATTTTTGTTTGTTTATAGATCTGCATGTATTTTCTTTAAAAGTAGGTGTACAGCTTTAAAATTGTAAAGGATTGTGAAAGACATCACTACATATTGTTTTTTCAGCAGTTATTAGGTGTCAAACATACAGATTTTGAAATTCATGTCATCAGAGGAAACCTGCTGCCCACACAGGCCACTCTTTCCAGTCTCTGATCTTTAATATGCACTTACTATAAACAGGACTACACATACCTTTGTTACATCAGTTAAGGAACACAGGTGCAAATGGGTCCACGGAATGGATCATTCAGACATAATATCACTTTTACAGCTTGCCACTAAAGGTTTTGTCTTCAACATGGGCCACATATTTGCATTTCTTTCACAATTTGGATAAGGGAGATAACATAAATGTTTGTTTGTTTGTACTGTCACTCATTGGTAGTGTTACAATTTAGCATTTGTACATTATTATTTTTTTAATTTAATAGTAATAATAATTTTTATTTTGGATTTTGTCACCAAGGATGGTTTAGTAAAAACGAACTTCAACTACAAAATTATTTCATTCATATTTATACTGATGGATCACAAGATGGTAATGCTGTAGCCTCTGCTAGTGTTCCCATCTGAAATAATTTTCAAGATTAGGCTTCTATTTTTTTCTACCGAAATTCAAGCAATATTTTATGCCCTGGACAGAATTCAGCATACAGATGTAAAAAAAATTAGACTTTCTTTTCACATAGGCTTTACAAAATATGAAGCTGGAACATCACTTAATTTGGATGGTGATACGAAAGTGTATCTTTTTAAAATAAAATTGTGTTCTTTTGGGTACCCAGTCATGTTGGTATTTAGGGTAATGAAAAGGCAGACCTAGCTGCCAAGGCTGTTTTGAATTTACCTCATGCAAATACACGTATGGGTATCCCATACAGTGATTTTAAATTTATTAACAAATACATTTTGTTTAACTGGAATTCATTGATTTATGCACAGTGATAAAAAATAATAAAACATGAAATACAGACAAGACCACTTTATTAAACGAAAAGGTCAACAGATAAAATACAATAATAAAACCAGTAACTTCAAGAGATATTAAAAAATGTCAAAACCAGATGCGGAATAAATAAAACTTAGTAAAAATAAATTAATTTTTGTTTTCACATGGATGCTGCACACAATACAGAATGTTTGGCAATTTTAAACAAAGAACATTCTACTTTTTATTTCAAATCATTGAAAATATCTTGAAAATAATTATATCTTGTGGATTAGAACTGATATTAAGTATATTTGATAAAATAACATTAGTTATGTCAACATAAGAATGTGGAGGTGGTAAGGGAATAGACAAATAAAAAATTGAGACTAGTGGTAAGACACTGGAGACTCAAGATGAAGACAGTGGTTCAAAACCCATCGGAAGCTGGCTCACACTTGATTACGTCAAAATTTACAAATGTTGACATCCAATAGCCGATGATTGATAATTCAATGTGCTCTAGTGGTGCCATTAAACAAAACGAAAATACAAATAAATATCACATTGTGTTGTATAAACTGTATGGGTGTATAGAGAATACTTTTAATATCTACATAAATTACTTTAACAATAAAAACTGTATACAATTCATTATATATTTTATACAATTCATTCATAAAATTATTTACAGATAAAATTAAATGAAGGGAAATTTCATGGGAATTTAAACTGACTACATGCATGCATGGCGGAAGCAAGTGAACATTGGGGGCATATGCATAAATCCTGTGGGGGGGGAAGACAGGTTCCACCCCCACGTTTTGGTCAGGTGGGGTGCCTATATAATTATTCCCCTCACCTTTTGCTTCGAATAATTGAAATAAAATGCCTAAATAATAATCTTTTTCCATTATTTCTCTTTATGAGTTTGACATCAATGCAACACTTAGCCATGTGGTATTAGCGCAAATATACCCAAGCGCACAGGGGGTTTATTAAAGTTTGAAGGTTTTAGTTGGAAAAGGCATTTCAAAAGCCAAGTATTTTCAAACTAAAAATTAGGTGGAGATTCCTCCCCCAGCTCCATTCCCTCCCCTCCCCCCCCCCCACGCCACTTCCAGAAAACCTCCTGGAACCACTATCCCACTGAGGAAGCGATTTTTGCCTATGGTTAACAGATACATGGTTATGCTTGATTCAGAAATATTTTTAATTTATCATCTTTTCCTCATCTGTACTCTGTATATATGTGCTCACACATATTTTTAAAAATAAACATATTTATAAACACAATATAAATAGATAAAATAGAATCTATCACCGTTGTGAGGTATAGACAAGGCAATTCCAACCCAAGGGAGAAAATGTACTTGTGAGGGCTGAGGTTTACCGAGATACTTACAAAAACTTTCTCCTGAAGGTTGGAATTGCCTTGTCTATACCTCACAAACGGTGATTCTTTTTCTTGCCCACTTAATTGTAAAAGCAGAACTTTAAAAAAAGATATATATATATATATATATAAATTATATTCTCCATTTAACAGCAAGGTTAAAAACATTGCACTAATAAATTTGTTTAAGCATACGCACATAAATATACTCCCATGTTGAGAAAAGATTTTTTTTTTTAAAGATTAAATAAAAGAATGAGTGTTAAATCATCATATTGTTTGAGTGTCTGTAGAGCAGTTTATATATATATATATTAATAAATAAAAGAAAAGAGGAACACGCAACAAAAAAATGTCAGTTGACATTATTAGTTTGCTAGAAAGGCGTATGCAGAAGTCGTCTAGCCCTCGGGTCAGACAGATTTATCTACTCCTAGGGTCAGACAGATTTTTCAAGTGCCATGCAAAAGCTGGATAACCCTGTCCAGTGAGCAAGAAAAATGTGGTTATTTTTGCTGTAATGGTATAATTCATTCATAAAACTATTTACAAATAAAATTATTCAGTGAATAAAAAAAATAAAAGGAATTTTTTATTAAATATATTGACTGGAGTGCAAATTAATAAAATACACAAATAATCAATGTTCTCATTAAAATTAATGTACAAAGAAATGAAATGATTATAATTAAAATGAATAAAGTATGGCTAATAAAATAAAGCTATGTAAAATTAATTTCAGTTATAAAATTTAGTCCACTAAGAATTATTGTATGAAAATATATACATCAAATGTTATTAAAATATGTATATTTAATGTGAATATATATATCTTAATTATGTAAAAATAAGTTTTAATTTCAAGATCAAATTAAAATATGTATATTGAAATATTTAATATACATATATTATAAAGATGAAAATATTGTCTTTCTGTTTCAGAATAGGATTGTGCAGGGGTAAAATTAAAATATGTATAATTAATATACATAATTCATATGTTTCAGAATATTTTCTATATTAATTAAGATGCATCTGTTTCAGAATAGGACATAATACACGTTTCAAAACAGTTTCCTATATTAAGATGCACAGGTTTCTGTATAGGACATAATACATGTTTCAGAATATTTTTCAATTTTAAGATATACCTGTCAGAATAGGACATAATATAGTTCAGAATATTTTTCAATATTAAGATATACCTGTTTCAGAATAGGACATAATACATAGTACAGAATATTTTCCTATATTAAGATGCATCTGTTTTAGAATAGGACATAATAGAGATCAGAATATTTTCCTGTATTAAGATACATCTGTTTTAAAATAGGGCAGAATAGAGATCAGAATATTTTCCTGTATTAAGATACATCTGTTTCAGAATAGGCCATAATACATAGTACAGTATATTTTCCTATATTAAGATACATTTGTTTCAGAATAGGACATAATAGATATCAGACCATTTTCCTGTATTAAGATACATCTATTTCAGAATAGGACAATACATCATCCAATATTTTCAAACATCAAGATACCTCTGTTTCAGAAGAGCCCCATTCAACAGAAAGAGCTTGCATGTCTTTCTCTAACTCTGCCAGGTCAGAAGCTGTCCGTGAGGGTGTCTGTCCCAGTAACAGGCTGGAAATGTTCTGTTCAGACAGTTTTTCATCGAGATAGCCCCAGTGAGTTGTTGGAAACTGTCAGTCAAATATAATAAATGTGACTGAGATTATATATTTTATATGCTTATAAACTAAAATAGAAAAGAATTTGTTGACAACTGATCAGACATAAAAATAGCAGGCACCACGAATTTTTGGGCATAACTTTTTTTTAAATCACTAAAAAAAACTATTTTTTCTGAATAAAAATATTTTCAGGTTCATTGATAAAATAAAGTGGCCAAAATCCAGAGAGTTTTCGAAGTATGAAAGGGTCCCTGCAGGAACACTGCTACCCTTTGGTCACCTACTTTTCAGTGCCCTCCCACTTTCAAATGCACTCCAGTTGGTTTGAATAAGCATAGTGCCTGGTAAAAATGGCCCCAGTAATACAGTGGTTAACCTGTCAGACTCATGGCTGGTAGGTATTGGGATCAAATCTGTCAAGACATGGGATTTTTAATCTCAATACTGACTCCTTTTTCAAAAATGAAGGATCAGCAACTTGAGTATTACGGTAAAACCTAGCAAGTAATATATGTTAAATTACTGCAAGATAAACATTCAGAAAAAATATATAATCCAAATTTCATAGACCTAAAGTTTGTCAGAAACTGATGAAAACAAAATGTCAGAAACTGATGAAAACTATTTTACAAATTTTTTCCATAACAAAATTTGACAATCAGGCTTTATAAGGTGAGGCCAAAGTTAGTAACTCCAAAAATGACACTAACTCAATGTTGATCAAAATGTGACTTGCTAGGCTTTGCCGTAACACACAAGAACTACTTACCTCTTTATCACTAGCATAGCTGGTTTTGAGAAAACAAATGGATTCATCTGACACACTCAGCCCACAGTTGTCGGCCATGTTGTGAATGTCTCTCTGAGAATCTGCAGCTAACAAGTCTGTCAGCTTACTGCACGGGAACTTACTGTTCTTACTGCTAAACCCACTGGCCATCATCCTCATAGCCGACCTGCAAATAAGCCAATGTTTCTCTGAGAATCTGCAGCTAACAAGTCTGTGAGCTTACTGCACGGTAATTTGCTGTTCTTACTGCTAAACCCACTGGACATCATCCTCATAGCCGACCTGCAAATAAGCCAATGTTTCTCACGGACATTACATCATTCTCATAGCCGATCTGCAAATAAGTCAATGTTTCTCACTGACATTACATCATCCTCATAGCCGATCTGCAAATAAGCCAATGTTTCTCACGGACATTACATCATCCTCATAGCCGACCTGCAAATAAGCCAATGTTTCTCACTGACATTACATCATCCTCATAGCCAACCTATAAATAAGCCAATGTTTCTCACTGACATTACATCATTCTCATAGCCGATCTGCAAATAAGCCAATGTTTCTCACTGACATTACATCATCCTCATAGCCGATCTGCAAATAAGTCAATGTTTCTCACTGACATTACATCATTCTCATAGCCGACCTGCAAATAAGCCAATGTTTCCACAGACATTACATCATTCTCATAGCCGACCTGCAAATAAGCCAATGTTTCCACGGACATTACATCATTCTCATAGCCAATCTGCAAATAAGTCAATGTTTCTCACGGACATTACATCATTCTCATAGCTGACCTGCAAATAAGCCAATGTTTCCACGGACATTACATCATTCTCATAGCAGACCTGTAAATAAGCCAATGTTTCTCACTGACATTACATCATTCTCATAGCCAACCTATAAATAAGTCAATGTTTCTCACTGACATTACATCATACTCATAGCCGACCTGTAAATAAGTCAATGTTTCTCATGGACATTACATCATTCTCATAGCCAATCTGCAAATAAGCCAATGTTTCCACTGACATTACATCGTTCTCATAGCCAACCTGCAAATAAGTCAATGTTTCTCATGGACATTACATCATTATCATAGCCGACCTGCAAATAAGCCAATGTTTCTCACGGACATTACAGGAGAGGGGGTGAAAGGTGGGATACGCCCCCCTTCCACAAAATATTAAATTTCTGCTGTTATAAATAATTTTAAAATGTGCAAATTTTCTCCCTTCACTTGCATTGTAAAAATGCAGTTATAAAAGAGAATGAAAAAACGAAAGGAAGGTGAGAGAAAATAAGAATGGAAACAAGGAAAGAAAGAAAACAAAGAAAGATAGAAAACAATTATTTGAATACCACCCATACTTTAGCATGTATGTTACAATCATTATAAACAAAGTATTGGGGATCCACCCAGCAATTCTAACACATTAAACCCAAAATCCAGGTTATATCAGTGAAGTTATCAGTTCCCAGTTATAGTTTGTAAGAAACTCAAAAATGCACAATTTAAAAGCAAGAACAAAATGGAAAAATATCTGAAGAATGTTTTCATTTAAAAACATAATTTCAGGATATTATAAAGATAGTGCTATTATTAGAATCATCTTAAAAAGTTAGTTTTTTGAGAAATCAAAATTATTTTTTATTTTTTTATCAATTAATAACTTGTTTTAAGATGGACATTCAGAAGAAAAAAAAATAATCCAAATTTTATAGACCTAAAGGTTGTCAGAAACTGATTAAAACAAAATGTCAGAAACTGATGAAAACAAAAAACCTTTACTTGGAATTTAAACGCAAAGTTGGCAGAAAAACAACACATATCTCACTTTGTGAGTTTTATTGGGGCGAGACAAACATGATAAATTCACTTACTGCTGTATGTGTTTGAGATGTCGATGGAAGGCACACAGACAAATACAGCATGGCAGTTTACGAGCTAGTCGAATAGTTCTTACGTAGTTACCCGTCATATTAGAAATACTTATAGCATAGGCCAGTCTCAACAGTGGAGAATTTCTGAAAACAGAGCATTTATATTAAAACATAAATAAATAGTATTCATATAAACTTAAATAAATAGTATTCATATAAACTTAAATAAACAGTATTCATATAAAAATAAATAAATAGTATTCATATAAATTTAAATAAATAGTATTCATATAAAAATAAATAAATAATATTCATATAAAAATAATTACTATTTATATAAAAATAGTATTCATATAAAAATAAATAGTATTCATATAAAAATAAATAGTATTCATATAAAAATAAATTGTATTTATATTAAAATAAATAAATAGTATTCATAATAATATAAAAATAAATAATATGCATATAAAAATAAATAAATATTATTTATATTAAAATAAACAAATAAATAGTATTTATATTAACATAAATAAATCAAGAAACAGCATACCAATAAGGAGAAACTACACCCAAGTATATTGGTTATTCAGTTGCTATTAGATCTCAAACTCACAATATTTGTCACATGGTCTTTAGAGGAAACCTGCTATCAGCATAAAAGCTATTCTTTCCAGTTAGATAATAGTGCGATGGCAGTTTAGTTAAAATAATAACAAAGTAAATACCCGATAATGATAAAAATGCTGTTACAGATAAATTTTTAGTGATTTCAACAATGTGCTTGAAAAATTTCAGAAGGGGAACAAATATTCCTAAAGGGAACAAATATAAATTCTGAGGGGAACATATATTCTCTGACAACGGTACTGCTGATTGCCATCGTGAATTTTGAGGGCTGCAGTATTCATTTTGTGCCCTAAAAATGCTTAAATTGCAAGTTGCTGGGTGGGATCGAGTGGGTCTGTTGCCCACATTAAAGATGTACATCACAAACCTGAGTTCTACGCCGAGACTTAAACTGTGTCTGACGGCACTAACGTCGCCAAGGTTATATAGGAGATAGATGCTTTCGAACTCTTCACGAAATTTGTGGGATTCCTCAACCTCATTATACATCACCAGAAGGCGCTTCAGACACTCCTGTGCATGCTGGAAGTTAATCACAGGGTCAAAGATCGCAATGTTTTCTGTACCCAGCCTAGAAGAAAAATTAAAATAATAATTTTGAGTTATTCTTGTTTACATAAATTAAAGATGACTAACAGAAATTTAGGAATCTTGTTCTTATAATATTCTTGTAAATGAAAATCACAGAAATCAAATGAGATTATCACATAAAATCTGACATTTGTGATTTGAATAATTGTTTTTGAATTTTAACTTTTGGGAAAATCTACTTTTTTATGTAAAATCGACTCGATTGAACTTGTTTATTTTGTAGAAACCTAGTTAAATAATAAAAAGCATATACTGTAAAACCTAAATTACATTTATTTTTTAACTTTCCATATTAAACTGCATGACAGAAACTTTCTTTAACATTTGGTACAAAGTATAGTTATTAAATATTTTGAGAGGCAGAGATTTTTTTTTCTAGCCCTGTGATGTCGAAACCAACAAGAAATCTGACCAATTATTCTCAAGTTATTTTGAGGAGTAATGTAGTGATAACTGCTTTGATACAAACCTATATCCTGCATACACATGAAAACGAACACACTGCTCTAGCAACACAATTGCCTCGAGTCCATCTATTCGCTGTATAACCATATCTTGCCGAACAGCTCGCAGACGATCGAACGAAAAATCATAAATAGTTGACCAGCTGTAATCTGTCCGTGGGATAATTCTGAAAATAACACGGTGGAATTAAAGATCAAAATATGATAGTTTGATCACAATGAAATTCGCTGCACAGACATCTCTAGTGATTATATTTTACGCACATACGACAGTACCATCATTTTTAACAAGAACTATTTTTCTAGCAACAGTAGGAAAAAAAGGAAAACAGTTTTGGAAATGAAACTAAAGCTCATATTTGAATAAAAATTTTAAAGAAAAATATTTAAATACTGAATCTTTTAAGAGAAATTTTTTATTTTTGTGTGTTTCTTGCCATTTTTCACCCTTTTCAATTGCCACTTTTCTTATCTTTGCACTGACAAAGTAACAAAAAGTTATAAAGTGAAATACTTCTGTGTATTGTGTACATGGTACAAAAGGTTTAAAATTACAAAAAGCAGATGTCTGTCACTATGTCACTTATTTTTCAACTCAAAACACTAGTGTTTCAATATGCCAATTCTCATTATGCAGAATAATGCAAAGGAAGAAAAACATGAATTTAATGGAATATAGATGTATATAAAGTTCAAAAGTGATTCTAAATGCCCTAATTAGACAAACATTTTGAGCTATGTATTCAAACTGAAACTATTAAATATGCTCACTTATTGAAGATGTATTCGACGGTTCTGATCAATGTTGGTGCAGTTCGTAGACTTTGTGGTTCAGGAACTTGACATCCTGCAGCAGGACGACTGTACTCTTTCACCATCTTACTCATGTTGGCCGTCTGCTGTCTGCAACACACATATCAAATCATTTAATTTAAAAACAGCAAATTTAGTGAACTACTTAATTCAATGTGCACTAGTGATGTCATTAAACAAAAAGCAAAGTGATGCCGAAAAACATGTTGGATTCTCAAGCTGAAGACAGTGGGGGCTGGTTCACACTTTTATTCATCTAGACTGCATATAAGAATTAAGAATAGTTTGACATCCAATAGATGATAATTGGTAGATCAGTCTGCTTATTTCTTTAAATAAAAATAAACAAATACAAAAATATAATTAATGATTAAAACTTGTAACTCTACAATGCACTAGTTACATTTCTAAATAGATCACTATAAACTTATTCTGGGCAAATTAGAAAATATGCTACTTTTGTGCCCAGTATATTAAAGGTATATTCCCACGGAATTTAAGGGGATTTGTGCTCTAAATATTAATTACGAATGAAAGTAACATGCACTTTTGATACTAGATTTCGCCTTTATATCACGCAAGAAGTTTTACCTGAACGTTGGTATATCGAATTTCATGTCCAGTTTATGGTTTATGATTTATTTATCCTTGAGCATAATTCATTATTATTTTTAAAATATTGATAATAAGCTAGTTATGTAAGTAACTGAATGAATTATTTCTTTGGACAAATCAAATGTTTATATTTAAAATTAATTCTTTGTTTGAAAATTAATTAGGTCAGGGGTCCGTGGGAGTATGCATTTAAAACAAATAGCAGGAATTCATACTTCCTATTTCTGCGACAGTGTGTTACAGTCTCTTCACACTCCTGGGGAGATTCTAACTGGTGCAGACGACCTTCTCGCTCTCTCCTGAAAAATAGAAAAAGAAAGTAAATGATACATCAGGGCTAGCTCTGCCACTCACCAAATTTGCCAACTGCGAAATTTAAAAACATTTGGCAAATTTTAATGTAATCTGGCGAAACAATTTCTTTTAATAATGGCCATTCAAGTGCAGAAAAAAGATGACTTTTCAATTGTCTATTTTAATTTCTGTTGGATTATTTTTTTAAATGTTGTTTATGTAACAATGTTCAAATACAGTTGTTTAGGCAGTTCCAGATCTTGGGTTGTTCCAGATCAACATGCTTTTTCAGCTTTTATACATGTCGAATAAATAACTGATCGAAAACGTTATTATATTTTTTATTACAGTTCATTTTATTAATGAGGTGTGCGGAAAAAATAATAATCCAAATTTCATCAGAAATGTGTAATCGCAAACTTTAAAAACTGTCGTCTGAATGAAGTTACGCAATCGGCACTTGACATTTCCTGTTCAGTGTTTCTTTTATTAAATAGGTGACAATTCATAATAAACATAGCCTACAAATAAACTACATTTTACACTTACTGGTAATAAACTAGCAGGGTATTAGTTTTTGTTAACATAATTATATTAAATTAAACAATTGAAAATCTTACGGTGGTGTTTTGCGGTCAGTTCTGAATTACAGCATTTTAAATCATGATGATATGTGCTCGATGTTCTTTGTAAATTCCTCCATTTTTCAAGGGCCATCATGTTAATTTACAAACCCTGATTGCAGCCTTAGGGTTTGTTTATGGAACGGAGTCCTGCAGTTAAAATTTAATTATTTTTTATTGCAAACCTTTTCAAAGACATTCACTTAAAAAAAAAAAAATTAATACTTGTAAGCATCGATAGGGGACATGATCTGGAACTACCCAAATTATCTGCAACTACCCCCTCCCCCCCCAAATTTTTTTAATCGACCAGGACTTTGCACTACATATTTTATTCGTTTTAATTGTTATCGTAGCAAAGTAAGTAATTGTTTATTGTATTAAAATAAAATGAAAACTTGATATTATACGATAGCATGTGAACTAGTTTAATGACACTTGATCCGGAACTGTCTGAATAACTGTACAAATCATTTAAATTAAAAAAATATATATATTGAATGAACATAAAAATATTAAAATGCTCTATTTCTGATAAAGTATTTGTATGATGGCTAAATTCTCAACACAAATGTTATTTTATTATACACACATTTTCTTAAAGAGACGGAAATCCTACCCATCCCCAAAAACCATTTTTATTTTTAAAGTTCTGTTTTTAATTTTATTTTAAACTTAAAGTCTTACATTTTAATTTCGTCAAAAGGACACATATGTTGACATGTTCCTACGATCAAATGGACAGAATCCATTTTGCCCATGCATTGACTTATTGATTGAAGCGATCCATTTGTCACACAAAGACATTACTGATTTAAATATTTGATACAAATAAAACCACGGATGGAAGCTGCCATTTTGTGAAGGGACATAACTCTAAACATTTAGAATGTATACTGACAGACGTTAACCACGCATTTCGGATATTTTGTCATATTTTTTATACGAACTGTCAAATAAAGTTAAATATTAGTAGTAGTTGTTGTTGTTGTTTGTTAGGCTAATACTATTAATCGTAATAATAATAATATGACATAATTCTCCTGTTTAGTTTTTCTTAACTTTTTTTTTTAATTCGTTATCATTAATATTCGTGATGTTCTTTTTGTCATTCATCTGTAAAGTCTAAAGAAATAAATAATTTGATAGATTCAGGATTTCTTTAGAAATGGGACTTTAAAATGACACAGATCTATAGACACATACAGTTTTAAAATATTGGGTTTTTTTCTTGGTACATGTATATTACACTATAAAATGTTATGTATATTACATTTAGGACACCTATTCTCGAGAGGGATTTACACCCACATACCTCTCGCTGGATTCCCTTGTAGAATCGCTTCTGGTTGGGCTAGTAGGTAGGTCGTACTGATTTTTGTGCTTATACAGGCCCGTACGCAGGGGGTGGGGTGTGTGAGTGCGACGGGTGCGCACGCACCCCCCTAAATCTGTCGAGGTCCGTAAATGCAACGCTAATTTACTAGAATAACGTTAAAAACAAACATAAAACATTCGGGCCTTCACAAACGCACCTCCCTAAAGAAAATCCTGCGTACGGGTCTGTTATTTTAAATTAAAGTTCAAGCACGCAACTCAGCTTCCAGTACTGTCTGTCCAGGACAGAGGTTAGTGTTAGTAGAAAGGACAACACCCACTGCTGCCACACTAATGATAAACATCAAGGGAGCTTTTATATGCACTATCCCACAGACATGATAGCATACACCACGGCCTATAATAAACCAATTCCAACCAGTGGTCAACAACTGGTTCACGAAAGGCCGTGGTATGTGATGTCCTATCTGTGAGAAAATGTATATAAAAGATCCCTAGCTGTTTATCGGAAATAGTAGCTTAAGTGCCGGCAGCGGGTTTCCTCTAAAACAAAAATGTCAGAATGACCATATGATTGACGTCCAATAGCCGATGATAAGATAAAAAATCAATGTGCTCTAGATAAATAAATAAAACTTTACTTTGATAATCCAGTTGTGGACCACTGGATTGGAAATTAAAAATCCCATGCCTCGCCTGGGATTTGATTCCAGTACCTACCAGCGACGAATCCGATAGCTTAAGTTCCTTAACCACTGCACTACAAGGGCCAGTTACATCTTTTCCCCCACCACCATCACATTTTATATTTGCCTGTCATGTAACCATATTAGTGGTTTTCTGTTTTGTTTTAATTAAGATAATTGAATTTGAATTCATTATATTTCATCCCGATTATTTAGCAAATTCGATCAATAACATCATAAATCGGAAATTAAATGAATCACACTGTGTGCTTCCCTCCCCTCCTCAGTATTAAACTCTGTCTATACCAGTGGCACAATGTGTTTTGATGTGCTGTACCTGGTATCGTCAGATATAGTGTTAACGTATTTAAAATTATCGTATTTGAAGTAATGATCCTGGTATTCTCAGGTATAGTAATATTGTATTTAAAACAATAACGTGTTGATATGACCATGGCAGGGTCGGCGCAGCATATGCGCCCTTCCCCTCCCCACACCCCCACCCCATAATCCATGGCGCTTTTTTTATGATATTTTCATTTATTATGTTGAAGGTGCCCTCAGTCTTGCCTCCCTACCCCCCCCCCCCATCCCCGATATTTAAACAGCTGCGCCGGTACTGGATCATGGTATTGTCAGGCAT
>JAULBS010097173.1:0-16575 GCA_032355785.1 Symmetromphalus regularis | reverse complement strand
GAGGTGTTATATGTGAGCAAATCGTAGTGGTACGATGTCTGGTTGAGGTGTTATATGTGAGCAAATCGTAGTGGTACGATGTCTGGTTGAGGTGTTATATGTGAGCAAATCGTAGTGGTACAATGTCAGGTTGAGATGTTACGTGTTAGCATAGCTTAGTAGTAAAATGTCTGGTGGAGGTGTTGTGTGTCAGCAAAGCTTAGTGGTATGATGTCTGGTTGAGGTGTTGTGTTAGCAAATCTTAGTCGTATAGTGTCTGGTTGAGGTGTTCTGTTAGCAAAGCTTAGTGATATGATGTCTGGTTGAGGTGTTGTTAGCAAAGCTTAGTCGTATAGTGTCTGGTTGAGGTGTTCTGTTAGCAAAGCTTAGTGGTATGTCTGGTTGAGGGGTTGTGTTAGCAAAGCTTAGTCGTATAGTGTCTGGTTGAGGTGTTCTGTTAGCAAAGCTTAGTGATATGATGTCTGGTTGAAGTGTTGTGTGTTAGCTAAGCTTAGTGGTATGAAACAGCCACCCATGATAACTATATTGACCTTCAAACACAAATTTCAACCCTTGATGACGATGATCCCTAAAGAGCTAAAACAATGATAACAAAGCTTATTAAGAATAAAGATTGTATTTATTGCATTTATTCATCTTCATACAGTGTAGCTGGAACAATGGAATTATAAATAAATGTTTTAAGGCCCTGGTTATGTTGCGATAGTTTGTACAATGTAAAATAATATAAATAATTCTGTTTAAGCCCGGCTTAAACAAACATACAAGTAAGGGGTCGTTCTGAATTGTCAAGATTTAACTATTTGCACAGAGTATGAGCGAGAGGAGAGAAGTAACAACCTCATACAAATTTAACTTCACAATTTATTATCAAAATTAGTGAAATCATGAAAATAATCAACATTTTAAGTCTACTAATAAGTGTTGGAGGGATTAGGTAGGTGTGAAGCATTCTGTACAGACAGGTAATTTCAACAATTGTGACTGACCAAGGCGACTTAATGACACATTATGACAAAACTACAAGGCTCTGGTTATTTCATGATATTTACAAACGATAAAAATACAAATCAGAAAATTGTCAACAAAATGAAGTCAACTGTCATGTAATCATAAAGGGAATTATTACCCATATGGCTCAATATATATTAGTTCATATCAAAGTGTTACATCCTACCACTAAGTCACACCAGGACATAACATTTTTTCAAATAACATACACTGTAGTTTGTTTCCGAAAAAGGAAAACGATTGGTTTCAAATTTTTTTTTCAAATTTAACTGAAAATTGGTAATGGGTAATCAATAGGATATTAAACTCACTTCCATTTCAAATCATGTTTATGTCCCTTATGAAATAATTATTTCAGTTAGGACTATAATTAGCCACAGATTACAGCTGCTACATTCACTACCTCAGTGCTGTACATTCTAGATATTGTCACGGAGCTATTTATTAAATTACATACAAAACAAATCATGTATTTCAGGGATCATACTGCAAAAACATAGGAATAACAGAACATTTTTTTTAAATCTACCCTTTTCCAGTTTTTAGATGCTAAACAAAATAAAATTATTATAGTAAAAAAAAGAATTGGTTCTGTTCATTTTTTTTGGAATTGCCAGAAACCAGAAAAGCATTTATTATTATGTATAAAACTACATAAATATATTTAATAAACCTACACTGTAACTAGAAGAAAATATTGAACTTTATAATTGCATATGACAGATGTGAAACGAAGGCTATAACTTTGTATTATTTATATTTTGCTTTATTTACATAACTGCAGATTTTAAACAGAGTAAGAGCGAAGTTTTTTTTTTAATGGGCTTCCATTTCTTAGACTAGAGATTGGTCAGTTTTATTTACATAACTAAAGATGCAAAACAGAGGCTAAAAATTTGCCTTTGTCTTATTTATATATATATATATATATATATATATATATTTTTACAGATTTGAAAGAGACTAGAAATTTGACTTTGTTTTATTGACTTAATGGCAAATGCAAAACGGAAGCAAGAACTTTGTCTTAAAGTTTGTTTTATTCATATAATGACAAATGCAAAACAGAGGCTAGAAATGTAGCATCAATAACTGAGATTCTCTTTAAATAAGCCAATCAAAATGTTTTACTGATGATTCAATCCACTGAAGAGTAAAGAGTGCAAAATGTGCATACAAACAGTACAGGCACTGTTTGAGATGTGCATACAGACAGTACAGACACTGTTTGAGATGTGCATACAGACAGTACAGGCACTGCTTGAGATGTGCATACAGACAGTACAGGCACTGTTTGAGATGTGCATACAGACAGTACAGGCACTGTTTGAGATGTGCATAGTGAAAGTGACGAGAAAAAAATTAGGCAGGTCCAGATTTAGACTTTAGGGGCCCGGGGCACTTCAGGTTTGGGGCCCCTCAACACAGAAATTAAATTACATGACAAATAAAAGAAGAACAAAATGAATGGAGAAATTTAATTACATGATAAATAACAAAATAAAATAAATAAAATGAATGAATAGAACTAACTTTATAATTATTAAAAAATTTTTATGAAGAAGTCCTTAGTCCAGGGGTCCCTTTGGCATAGGGGCCCAGGGCAATTTCCCCCTTATAAATCTGGTCGTGACACTAGAAACAGAAAATACAGATAATAAAAAATAATCACTCAGACTGGAAAATCACTGAAGATTTTGCAACATGAAAACAATGTATCACTACATGAATATATTATGTGTCAAATAAAGATGATGTAACATGTTTTCCAACTTAATAAACAGTTCATAGTAAAGGAAGAAGACACAGTGAAGAACGAACACAAATTTCCAACTGTTCAATATTAAACTATTGTCACTATGGTGACAGCAGCAGTTTTGTCTATAAAGTTACATTTATGGAAGATCTATGAACACCGGTAATTACAAATAATGGTATGACGAGAATCAGTCAAATCTTATCTGCATGATTTTTCTGAAAATGAAAGAACACTGACATATTTAAGTAAAAAATAAGTCAGCCCAAAACATCTGAATGAGCTTTTACAAGATTTGAACCCAAGTCACATGCATATGAATATTGGTAGAGTTCTGTTGATTTGTCTTGTTTTACCACTCACATATAACCAGCAATTTATTAAATCCAACAATAGCATTATCTGAAACAAGTACAAAATAATTAAAATATAAATCTAGGCATGTTATACATGTAGATACCTGAGATAGTTACAAAATCTTGAATATTAATTAACTCTTGAATCACAAAGTTAGTTTTATAAATATAGATCTTTAAATAAAAAAGTAAACAAATTCTCCATTTACAATTGTATTCAGAATATAAAAGGAATTGAAAGAAACGTAAACAAATTCTCTCTTTAAGTTTAAAGAAGACATAAAATTCTCAATGTTTCAATACATTAATGATATCAGGAAACACATTATAAAGAACAGTTCAAAGCATTGCAGAAACTAGCTGAAATAAGCTTTATTCAAAACAGTCTTTTTCTCAAAACCATCCATTTAAATTAAACTACAGTACACTCAAATACTATTAAATTTGTTATAAATTGTACAAAAATAGTTTAAAAGATCAAAAAACATTTGTGTGATGGTGAATCCACAATCATACAGAACTTTATACTTTTTATTTGATCATATTTAACATTGAAAGAGTTTAACAACAATATACACTACACATAGTTTTTAATATTGTTCATTAATGTTTTAATTAAACTGTTATCATAGGAGCCAATATTATTTATTAATTAAAAAAAGAAGAAAAAAAAAAAGAAATATTACCACACTTAAAACATTTTCTATAAAGAATTAAAAAAAAATTATGTTTTCGTTTTGTCTACCACCACAGCCATTTTGAATTTAAAATGTAGGACTGAAGGTCATGATAGCAGCCATTTTGTAATTTGTCAAAAAAGAAAATGAATTTTTATTTAACAGCTCATTGTTCATTTAGTGGCTATTAGATGTCAGACATATGAAGTTTTACCACTCATTCTTTAGAGGAAACATGCTACCGCCACATAGGCTACTATTTCAGATTAGCAGCAAGGGTTCTTTTATATCCAGTTTCCCACAAACAGGACAGCACATACCACAGACAAACCAGTTATGGACCATTGGTCATTGTAAGTGGTATCCATGCCTTAACTTAGGTTTGATCTCACTACATACCAGCTGTAAGTCCAATAACTTAACCACTGTGCCACCAGGCCCGGTAGACCTTTGACAATCACATGATATGAATATGACACGTGTACAACAGTTAAAGCAGTCACTATTGTCATAAAAAGACATGGGAGGCTTTAGTATATATTATCCTTTGTTGAAACTTGTTTTTATTTGTCAAACAACCTTATTTTGCAAAATAGTTTTGCTTTGCATTTTGCAATAACTTAAAATAAAAAATGGCTGAAGTGGAAGTCTATAAAAATAAAAATAAACTTTCTGATTGTAGAAACATTAATTGTTTTTGTTTTTTTGTGTTTGGTTGTATTATTTTGTCAGGTTTTTTCTCACTAAACATAAATTATTGGACAACAGAATACACTAATTCAATTACAACACTATTATTTATCAACATGTAAACATTGTTTGTTTTTTTTAGTTATTGTACAGTTTTAATTAAAACACTCTTTCTGGTCAACATGTACGCAATGGTTTAACATAAAAATTATCATTTTAAATAAAACATTTTTATTAGTCAACATGTTTTAATAGTATTAACAGTTTTAAATAAAATATTTTTTATTAGTTAACATGTATACATTGTTTTAATCAAGTTACCTTCAACATGAACAGTTTCAATTAAAACATGTTTGTTAATCAACATGTAAACATTGTTTTAATCAAATTACCTTCAACATGTACATAGTTTCAATTAAAACGTTTGTTAATCAACAGGTAAACATTGTTTTAATCAAATTACCTTCAACGTGTACAGTTTGATTTAAAATGTTTGTTAATCAACATGTAAACATTGTTTTAATCAAATTACCTTCAACGTGTACATAGTTTGAATTAAAACGTTTGTTAATCAACATGTAAACATTGTTTTAATCAAATTACCTTCAACGTGTACATAGTTTGAATTAAAACTTGTTTGTTAATCAACAGGTATACACTGTTTTAATTAACACTACTTGTCAACAAAATAGTTTTAACAGTTATGAAAGCTTGCTTTATGGTTATCCAGCTTGATAATATTAGGATGTAAGGTGAGGATTTAGTGGGATTATCAGGATGTTTAGGCAAGAAGGTTGGGTTTTAACGAGAAGCTGGGGATTGAGGAAAGTATAAAACAATATACCTGAGACAGCTTTAAAGCAGAGTAGACTGTCCTTGCAAGCTCATGCTGTATGCAATAATAAAATCAAACAATCAGCATCAAGTTCTGTATTAATTGTAAACAACAATGGGGTATCACCATGGCAGGGTTTGAAATTAACAGTTAACCAGTCCAAAGCCAACTATTTTGTTCATGGACCAATTAAATTATGCAACAACTACAAATGGTTAATCAAATTTTCAGCTAGACCATATGTCAATTTATTCCAAACAGGGTGAGCCTCAGTGATCTAGTGGCAGGGCATCAGACTATCATGCTGAATATAGTGGTTCAAAACCCGTTAGAGGCTGGCCCACATTTGACTATATGTCAGTATTATCAAATAAAGCCTATAATTAATAAATCAATGTGCTATAGTAGTGTTGTTAAATTTAAATTTAAACAAACAAATTTAAATATATAAAATAATAATAAAAAGATTCCAGACTGGTTAGAAAATATGTTAATATCATACCCTGCATCATCATCATCATCATCAAAGAGCGTAATTAAAATATCCACCTTATGACATGGCTTTAAATATATGAATACCAGTAATATATATTTTGATAAAGAACAACTCAATTATATTTCACATTAAATGTAAAAGACAAAAACTGCCTCTGCATACAACGAAATGACTCGGGTTTATTAACACTACAAAACTGAATTGTAATTCTTTACAGTTCAAAGAAAACAGGCAACAACAGATATACAACACATTTAAGAGAACTTTCAAACAGGACATTTAATAGTACTTTCAAACAGCACATTTAACAGTACTTTCAAACAGCAAATTTAACAGTACTTTCAAACAGCACATTTAACAGTCCTTTCAAACAGGACATTTAATAGTACTTTCAAACAGCACATTTAACAGTACTTTCAAACAGCACATTTAATAGTACTTGCACTTTCAAACAGGACATTTAATAGTACTTTCAAACAGCACATTTAACAGTACTTGCACTTTCAAACAGCACATTTAATAGTACTTTCAAACAGCACATTTAACAGTCCTTTCAAATAGCACATTTAACTACTTTCAAACAGCACATTTAATAGTACTTGCACTTTCAAACAGGACATTTAATAGTACTTTCAAACAGGACATTTAATAGTACTTTGAAACAGGACATTTAATAGTACTTTGAAACAGGACATTTAATAGTACTTTGAAACAGGACATTTAATAGTACTTTCAAACAGGACATTTAACAGTATTTTCAAACAGGACATTTAACAGTACTTTCAAACAGCACATTTATGGTACTTGCACTTTCAAACAGGACATTTAATAGTACTTTCAAACAGACATTTAATAGTATTTTCAAACAGGACATTAAATAATACTTTAAAAAAGCACATTTAACAGTACTTGCATTTTCAAACAGGACATTTAACAGTATTTTCAAACAGCACATATAAAGAGAACTTTTAAACAGAACACTGAAACAGGATCCACGTGTATAGAGAATGGATAGAGTCCTTATCTGTGTTTTATCTTCTATCCAGCAGATAAAGGTAATATTTTTATATATGTTAATTAGTTCTTTATTGACATTGAGCTACATGTACATGTATACAGGACATCTGTAAATATAAATACAAATTTACACATTACAAATACAATACTCGAGAACTGGCTCTGATAATCCAGAAGACAAATATGTACATGTAACAGAAGCTATCCATATTAAGGTTTTATACAGTGGATAAAATGGATTTATACACAAATTTTCAATGTTTATCTTCTCTCCAGCGGATAAAAGTAATGTTTTTATAACCGAGCTATCCACATTTAAATTTAACCTGTTTCCACATATTACGATCTCAGATGTAAACAGAAAATATAAACAGCATGAAGAGATAAACTGTTAAATGAGGAAACAAACTACTACACGAAGAAATAACACAAGACAATTGTTTGTGACCATATATTTTGTGCTCAGTATAACTTTATTTTACAAGAGCTCAAATATGTAAACATTTACACAAAACATCAACAGCTATCTTGTGGTTATTCTTGCTAATATCATACCAATGTCATGTCTGAACACATTTCACATCAAAATAATAGACAGCTGCCTACCCCCCACCACTTGTAACCCTACGATTAGGGTGAAAACAGTCTACAAAGTAATATATGAAACCCATAAATTAACATTTATTTTCAACAAAACTAATTCTAAAATCTATCATATTCCAACATCAGAATGACATTTATTATTTTATTAGTTTAATGTATTTCATATTGATAAAAAACGATATTTTTAGTGATTTTTAAAGAGAAAAATGTGCTAACATAATTATATATATATTTTGTTTTAACAAAAAAACAACACATTTTTGTCAATTAAAAATACATATAACCCATTTTGTTGTAAGTGTTAATGTTACAGATTTTAAACTTCACAGAGTTAATTCTAAACAGAATGTGCTACAGCTTGGAAAATACAGTTTTAATTTTTTTCACTTAACATAATTATATTCCATATCTTTTAAAGGTATTTTGAAAATTAGCACAAAATAAAATAGACCGATACCAAAATAACTGAATTACATTTGTTAAAAACCACACTGAAATTAGTGAAATGCCAATGCATGCCAAAATATCGTCTCATTAGAGGATGTAACATTTAAAAAGAAAGAAGTCAACAAAAAGACTGATATTTGGTGCTGGGTGAGGCTCAGAAAGGCGTGGCTTCATCATATTGGATAATCACTTATTTGAAGAAAAAATACCCATAAGTTAAATGCCCAGTAAATACTGTACTGAATATGAGCCCCAATATAACTTTCTTCTACTACATCTAGGGACTGCCATTACTTCAATAGATTATTTAGAATTATTTAGCATATACAACTAATTAAACATACACAACTAATTAAATAACATTATATAACTAGTATATTCTCACACCGTTGATTGCACCAGCTAACACAATCTATACATAACTTATACAGTTCACTATTATAATATTAATTTACTGACACTGATTCAAGAATGTAAATAAACACTAAACTACTAAACGTGTGTACATGAATAGGAAGAACAGACAGCCATTTTCCTGCTAATTAAGGCACTGAATGTGAAAAATGAAAATGTATAAAAAATATTTCTCAGCAGTAACCGGTCAACATTTACAGATTCTTAGTGAAAAACAAATATAAAAAGTAGCACGAACAAAAATAAATCAGTTGACATAATCAAAAACAAATATACAAAAGGTGCATGATTTAAAAATAAAATATGAAGTCATTTGGAGAAGGGGAGAGAATTCTGATTGTAAAAGAGGAGAGACAATTTTAATGTGATATGACAGGCTAAGAATTGGAAGAAATTATTTACTAACCCAGACCCAAATCTGATTGGTTGATTTAGTTAACATTGTGTTGGTAACGTGACCTCAGTAATAATACCGTTTGTACCATTCTAATCATTGTGTTTGCTTATCTATGATTTAAACCAATAGTCTGAGAAAAGATTGAACAAACCTCTGATACTGTCACTTTAATATCTATGGTTAACCACATTTCCTTTACTATATACTTTTACTATATATACATATATATAAATGTATTTATTACCCATATGACTCAACATATCTTGGTACATAACAAAGTGTTACGTCCTAGTACTGTCATACTGGTATGTAA
This sequence comes from Symmetromphalus regularis, assembly GCA_032355785.1. Taxonomy (NCBI): domain Eukaryota; kingdom Metazoa; phylum Mollusca; class Gastropoda; order Neomphalida; family Neomphalidae; genus Symmetromphalus; species Symmetromphalus regularis. Next base: position 7,563 of record JAULBS010097173.1, on the reverse strand, counting down.
CACTTTTGATGTCATATTATTTCGCATAGTTTGATTCCAAAAAAAGGAAAACGATTGGTTTCATTTTTGTTGAGGTTAGTTTTTTTTCAAATTTAACTTAAATTGATAATGGTTAATAAATAGAATATTAAACTCACTTCCATTTTAATTATGTTTATGTCCTGAGTGAAATAATTTTCATTGTCACTCGCTTAAGCTCGTGACAACTGAAAATTATTTCTCTCTGGACATAAACATGATACGAAATGGAAACTCGTTTAATATCTTATAAATATGTATATATATGTATGTAGATAATAAAACTTAGAATATGGGCATACAGTAGTATATATGTATGTATGTGTGTGTATACATGTATATATAACATGTAAACGTGGAAATAAAACATTCTGTGTCCTGTCAATTGATATAGATACCAGACAAACAGTGGAAGACTTAGATGCGGCATTCAGAAAAAATGTCAACGTTAGAGCGATTTCTGATTATTTTAACTTAATGTAATAATGCGACAAACAGTTTACCATTGTTACAGTATTTGTAAATTTCGGTGAAAAGATGACTGGTTAGTGAATTTTTAAGAAATGGACTGGAATTTTAAATAACATTGTTTCAACAAACATAATTCATTCTTATGTTATAAAAATAGATCTCAAATTAAAATAGAAATAAATATAAAGTTATTTCTATATATCTGAATATTCATACACAGGTGCTGAATGGTCAAACAAATATTAATTTTACTATGTGCTCGTTATATTTACAACAACACATTTGATATAACCACAGTCAACAACTGTTATAAAAGTGTTGACTCGACATGAAAAGAAAATTTAATGTTGGCCCATAATTCCATAATATGATAAAACAAATATTCAAAACATATAACAACATGATTCTGGTGATGAACATCTGGCTCTATATGAGATATCAAATCAATATAAAATACTTTATGAAGTTTCTTAATGATGCCAACTAAAATAAAAGTAGACCACGTCCTATACTAAAGAAAGCATATCATACCATTATCGATCATGTATTACAAGTAGCTAACATATCAAGGTATTTCTATCCATGATAGAACACAATCAACATACCTCCCACCTCACAAATGCTAAGACCTTTTCTCAGCTGTCACATTTACCTCCCACCTTACAAATGCTAAGACCTTTTCTCAGCTGTCACATTTACCTCCCACCTTACAAATGGTAAGACCTTTCCTCAGCTGTCACATTTACCTCCCCTTACAAATGGTAAGACCTTTTCTCAGCTGTCACATTTACCTCCCACCTTACAAATGGTAAGACCTTTTCTCAGCTGTCACAATTACCTCCCACCTTACAAATGGTAAGACCTTTTCTCAGCTGTCGCATTTTACCCCCATTTTGCAAAACACTGTCTCAGCAGTCACATGTACCTCCCACTTTGCCAAAAAACACTTTCTTAGCTGTCACATGTACCTCCGACTGCAAATACCAAGTCCATTTATCAGTTGTCACATTTTAACCGCATTTTACAAAACACTGTCTCAGCAGTCACATGTACCTCCCACTTTGCCAAAAAAACACTTTCTTAGCTGTCACATGTACCTCCCACTTTGCCAAAAAACACTGTCTTAGCTGTCACATGTACCTCCGACTGCAAATACCAAGTCCATTTATCAGCTGTCACATTTTAACACCATTTTGCAAAAACACTGTCTCAGCAGTCATATGTACATGTACCTCCCACTTTGCCAAAAAACACTGTCTTAGCTGTCACATTTTCCTCCCACTTTGCCAAAAAACACTTTCTTAGCTGTCACATTTACCTCCCACTTTGCCAAAAAACACTGTCTTAGCTGTCACATTTACCTCCCACTTTGCAAAAAATGCTGTCTTAGCTGTCACATTCATCTCTCACTTTGTAAGTGGTGACAACTATAGCTAAATTATAACCACACATGACGACCATTGAATGCAATGGTAATGTAAAGAAAATATTTTTATAGTCTACAATTTATTTTACACATTCAATTGTTAATGCCATGGCCATTGACAATGGAATGAAGTTACCATAACAATAAATTTTCAATGTCAATATTAAATTTCTAAAAGGAATGCATCTGTCACTCATGACAGTGAAACTGACTATAAAGACACCTTACAAAACAGCACTCTGTTCACAAAAGGCTTTGAATGTCCTCATAATTTATATACCTCTATTGCAACCTGCATATAAAAACCACCTTACAAAATCAACCATGTCTACAAAGGACACTTGTGATATATACCTTGTGATGCATATATATGTATGTAAATAGGTTTTACAGATTAAATACAGCATGATGTAAAACTAATTTACTTTAGATGTCAAACAAAATTTGTGTTCTCAAGGTAAAATGTTGTCCTTCAAGTTCAAGTCAAAACAAAACCACAATTTCATCAACAAATACAGACAATGTCTTTCAAGTCAAAACAAAACCATAATTTCGCATTGTCTTTCAAGTCAAAACCAAACCATAATTTCATCAACAAATACAGACATTGTCTTTCAAGTCAAAATTAAACCATAATTTCATCAACAGGGAGTGGTGACGATTTTCCATTTTCTTCCTCAATGTCTGAAGAGCTCTGATCATCAACAGAATCTGGAGTGCTTTCCCCTGAAGACTTCGACTGAGACTTGATGCTTCTGTCATCTTCACTCTTCTCTTGTTCACCAGTAACAGAATCAACACTTTCTGATTTCATTTCTTGAAGAGAGTCATCGGAGGCTTCTAAAAAATGTAAAAAAATGAGGAAAGCAAGCACAATATGAACAACAGTAAGCACATTATATTTCAAAATACTGAAGAACATTACCAAGCACTAACAAATTTGCTATCCTTTTGGGAAATGGGGCAAGCTCAAAACCTTTGACACTCCCCCGTATACATACCGGTAGTTTTATTTATATTATATGTTAACAAAGTTTCCCCACCTTTGTACCTTCTTACCTATTCTATGTTTGGTAAACTATATACCAGAAACCAAACAATATATTCTGCTAAACATTAAATGTGATGGTCTAATCCTACATTTTACATTGCATTCATTGTGAACAGTTTTCTGTAGCCCCTGCAATGATTAAACTACATTAGGCAAGGTCAGGAAAATGTAATTCATATGTTCAACTTAATACATAGTGAAGATTTATCCCTAACCCCCGCTACCTGTAATATTTAAACAATTTTAGGCAGCTACAGGAATACAATTAAAACCCATTTTTGTTAGTTCCTGAGAATAAAGTTTGAAATTCATAATGGTTCATAGAGAAAATGTCATAGTGGTTATCATGGATGTGGTCTTAACCCTAAGTTGTGCAATAGACAGCATATCGGAACTCTCAAATATATATGAGTTAACCTACATGTATGTTATGGAATGTGTTACAAAATGCTGATCAAACTAACATTATTATTATCTGATACTGGTTAGTGGATAAACAGCTAAAGTGCAGTGTGTTTAGTAAAACTGTGACACTCTAAAGAGCTTGTGCAATGAAAGCAGAATTATTTAACATTAAAAATAATTAAAAATAAAGATGGATAATATATTAGAATCAATGAATAAATTTAAATAACTGTTTAAAAACCAGTCACTGTGCTTACAAAAATTTTCAATTTAAATGTTGTGATAAATAACAATTTAAAAAACCCCCAGAACAAACAAAACTAAAATTGTGGTACTGAGAAATGTGATGAAACTGTGACTGATCAATAGTTTGCACAAATTCATTGATGATCTGTTAATGAATGATTATATTTACAGTGTTTTGGGATATATAAATTTAATATAAACAACTAATGGGATCCATCAGCTTTATAAAAAAAAAAAATATATATATATAATTACCTACTTTTGAATAATTAGTAAACATAAACTGGGGGTGGGGGAAGATGTATAAAGAATGTAACTTCAATAAATTAGAGTAACAATAATTTCTCTCAGCCAACTACACCTATATTTAGCAATACTGCTGTATTGATTGTAGGTGAGTTAAAGCTAATAAGCTCTATTCAGGCAGCGGAACAGAACACAGTTCCTACATGTATATAATAAGTATTCAAAATATCTGCAATACAGTTTTAAAGAGAGAAAAAGCTGGATATTTTCAGCTAACACCTTTACAATAAGCCTGGATATAATTATTTTTACAGTATGTAATGTCCTATATACTGAAGTCACTTCATGTTGGTCATTACAGATAATGTCCGTGTCACACAATTTAATATACACAATTAGAAATATACACAACTTAGGTTATATACCGTATGTTTTTTTTATCATTATTTAATTTAAGCCTATTTTAGTAATATACATAAGATGTATTTAGTCAATTTTAAATAGAAGGGTTAATTTTTTATCAAAAGTTAAAAACATGAGTGTTGGACAAAATAACCAACACAGTTAATTTTGTGACTGTCAATTCTTCCAATATGACAAATTTGTATTTATAATATATTATATATTTATTTATAGGGGACAATGTCTGTGACAGGTAGTTTATTACCTGACTTGTTATAACTATAATATATATGAAATATTTATCATTTGGCAGCTACTTTATATATTGGCCAAGTAAAAAATAACATTAAATTAACATCTTTACAAATGCCATAATATCCCATACATCTCAATTTGTATTTTATTTTATATATTTTCTTATAAAAATGGCACCTTCAACACTTATGTTATTAAAAAGAACAATATTTTAAAATATAAAACTGGAAGTCAGTTCACCAGGTATTTCCACGGTAACCAACTGTTTTATGTGAATTATATTTGCATAACCAACGGGTTACCTGACCAATTAGGTCATGAAGTTGCATTGAACTCATATCAAGTGTTCATAATCGGTCGCAACATTCTGTCTGAATAAAGTACCTGCAATTTGTTTTGTTGGTTTGTCCAGTTTAACGACTTTAATGTCAAACATATGGTAATTATGACACATAGTCAAGAGTGAGCCAGTCTCCTAAAGGTTTTGAACCAAGGTACCTGTAAAGCTTGCAACGTAATTTCAGAAGTTAGTAGATTACCGCTAAATGACAGACAGTTCACAGGTATTGAAATTTTCATAGCATTAGCTTATGAGAAAGTTCTGTCACTGGTTAACACAATGTACTTGTGTCCAAGCAGGCTCATACACTTTCACATGTTTTTTTTTTTTTTTTTTAAAAGGTACTGCTCAATAATTATGTATTTTCTAAAAAAAAAATAAGTATGTTAATTTAATTTAATTTTTTTATTTGGCCTAATACGTGAATCTACCTGTTTCCTCAATGCTCCGTGGCAATGATGCTGTTTTCTTTTTTACTATGGGTGAAGTAGTTACTACCGGAACATCGTCCTCTTTAAATGTCTTGCTTAATCTTTTGATTTTTTCTTTAACAGTCAGACGCAACGTGGCCGAATCATACACAATCTCACTGTCTGACTTTTTCTCTGTCGAGTTTTTGTTTGTCGACGTTTTGTCTGGTGAAAAATCTTTTTGTTTATCACTGGACGAAACTCCTGAATATGGGCGAGAAAACATGTTAGAAGCAAACAGTGCTAGAATGAACAGGTCCCCACAAAGTATGAGAACGTTAAAGAGTAAACACCATGCAACCCGATTACACAAAATACAACAGGAAACGTGAAGCAAGCTGTATAATAATTTCACTTGCTCAGAGAAATAATATTAACAGTAAAACAAGTTATATATCTATTTTATTTCGAGGTCATCCATAAATTACATCAAGTTACTGTTGAATGTTTTTGAAACCCACCCACCCACCTTCTTTTAATATGAATATGAATGTTTATCTGAAGTGTCAATCATTTCCCAGCAAGCCTCTCTCTCCCTCTCTCTCTCTCTCTCTCTCTCTCTCTCTCACATACAAAGATATTAAGAGTTGATGGGGTCAGAGGTGAAGGATGGGGTCAGAGGTGAAAGATGAGTTGATGAGGTCAGAGGTAAAGCATGAGCTGCTAAGGTCAGAAGAGGTGAAGGATGGGGTCAGAAGTGAAGGATAAGCTAATGGGGTCAGAGGTGAAGGATGGAGTCAGAGGTGAAGGATGAGTTGATGGGGTCAGAGGTGAAGGATGAGGTTAGAAGTGAAGGATGAGGTTAGAAGTGAAGGATGAGTGATGGGGTCAGAGGTGAAGGATGATCTGAAATTAAGCATTACATATTTTATGGATGATCTCAAAATTTAAAATAAATACAACTAAATCCTTCCATAAACCAATCAACAGAATCACTTGAAAGTTTTATATCCAATCACTATTTCATAATTCAAATATTCATAAGAACAATTTATACCCAATTCGAATTACACAATATTAAAAGATATTTTTATATGTAAACATGTGACATGGCTTTGTTTATCACAGAAACATAGCAGTCTAGGCTTCATCATGTAACTAAATGATGTCAGAGAAGTTGAAATTAATTCATCTCTGTGAACTTCCTCCCTACTCTCAAAATACAGAAAAGCATTCACATGTTCTAATACAAAGCAGAACAGAAATTGATTCCTACAGATTCAAGAAAATTTCAACAAACTGGAGATGTCTTTCAATTCAACGAACCAACCAGTCTTTTTCAGATCTTAATATTTAAATAAACAGGATGCTCTTTCCAGTTCACTGGTCTTTTTTTCACATTAAAACTATCAAAAATAAGCAAGATTTAATTTTTTTTTTAAATGGACAAATGCCATAAAAATAAATAAACCCAAAATGGAGATACAATATGAAATAAATGCTTATCACCTACCCTCCAGTGAAATATTTTTCATTTTTTAGATGATCCCTTATGGAAGATGTACTCATATTAATTCTCGATTAAAAAGGAAAGAGAAGGATTATTTGTTTAAAGACACCCAGGGCAATGATTAAACAACAGCAATCAATAGCAACTAGGTACCAAATACTGTATTTGCAAGGGTTGAAATTCTCCAAGGCATTGAGGCATTTGTTGTGCCACCCTGTCCCTTTGCCGCAATGCCCTCTCAATCTTACTTTTCACGAAGGCAAATATTGCAGCGTCCTTTTTTCCCCCATTTGCCCCATTGGAAACTCACATTTGTCGTTGTGGCCCTGGTATGTCCTCAAAATTGCCTAGCAATCAAAAGCAATAATCGCCGTGCCCCCCATAACACCAAAATTCTACCCCTGTATTTGTGACACTTGGACAACAGAAGAAACCCACTATGATCATAAGTCTACTCTTTGTGATTAGATTTGTGTTCAGAATGAGTAAAAGATGTGATTCTGTTGACTACAGAAGTATACTGGTTTATAAAAAGAAGTAGTTATATTAATTTTGTATTTTTCAGGAGGTAAGAACATGTGATTCTATTGACTACAGAAGTATACCGGTTTATAAAAAGAAATAGTTATATTAATTTTGTATTTTTCAGGAGGTAAGAACATGTGATTCTGTTGACTATAGAAGTATACTGGTTTATAAAAAGAAGTAGTTATATTAATTTTGTATTTTTCAGGAGGTAAGAACATGTGATTCTGTTGACTATAGAAGTATACTGGTTTATAA
>JAULBS010097162.1:0-16578 GCA_032355785.1 Symmetromphalus regularis | reverse complement strand
AGATACAGTCTTTGTACATGTCAATGCCAAAGGCGCGCGGCACTGGGGGATTCTGGAACTAGAAATTTTAAAATTTTGAATCTCTGAAATACCATTTCCATCCATTTCAGGGAGGTTACATACTTATAACGTCAATATTAATAAACGGTAAATTGGTACTTTAGTCGTTACTGGTCAGGCTCCGGCAACTGCCTCCTCACCCCGCCCCCCAGCTACGGCCCTGTACTTGTATACTTTCTGGGATAACTCAAAGTTCTTATTAGCGTACAATTATATCATTCTGGATTGTTGTTTTTTATTATAAATTATCACGTGCCAAACTGAATGACTGACCAGTGAAAGTAATTTGTGTTTGTTGCATCATGTTTATTTACTCAAAACAGATTTCAGGCTTATATCCACAATAATAGTAATTTATGTCGCCTTACAGTACAGTGAATTTAACAGGTATTCGGTAGATATATGACTGTTAAAAAACACAGTTGGTATGGAGACTGTTTTTTCGTTGATTGTATTTAATGTATCCAGTCATAAACAGTAGTAGTAGTTGTAGTAGTAGTAGTTGTAGTAGTAGAAGTAACAGCAGCAGTAGTAGTAGTAGTAGTAGTAGTAGTATAACATTTGTTGATTTAAGGACTCGACTTCGTCTTGTCCCAAAATCCAAAGTTTGTGCTAAAATCATATAGTTAACCACGAAACACAGTGCAGTTAACCACGAAACACAGTCAAGTTAACCACGAAACACAGTGCAGTTAACCACGAAACACAGTGTAGTTAACCACGAAACACAGCGCAGTTAACCTCGATACACAGTGCAGTTAAACACGAAACACAGTCTAGTTAACCACGAAACACAGTGCAGTTAACCACGAAACACATTGCAGTTAACCACGAAACACAGTCTAGTTAACCACGAAACACAGTGCAGTTAACTACGAAACACAGTGTAGTTAACCACGAAACACAGTCTAGTTAACCACGAAACACAGTGCAGTTAACCACGAAACACAGTGTAGTTAACCATGAAACACAGTGCAGTTAACCACGATACACAGTGCAGTTAAACACGAAACACAATGCAGTTAACCACGAAACACAGTCTAGTTAACCACGAAACACCGAGTAGTTAACCACGAAACACAGTTAAGTTAACCACGAAACACAGTGTAGTTAACCACGAAACAAAGCCTTGTTAACCACGAAACACAGTGCAGTTAAACAAGAAACACAGTCTAGTTAACCACGAAACAGTCTAGTTAACCACGAAACACAGTGCAGTTAACCACGAAACACAGTCTAGTTAACCACGAAACATAGTCTAGTTAACCACGAAACACAGTCTAGTTAACCACGAAACAGTCTAGTTAACCACGAAACACAGTGTAGTTATCCCCTAAACAGACGACGTCCCATTTGGGATTATTATTACTAAAAACATTACCATATAGAGCATTAATTAATTTTACATGTTACGAAGTATCGGTATGTAGATAATTTAAAAGTACAATAAATAAAATAGTTGTATATATATTATACCATGTTTGTTTTTATTCTCTTTTTTTTTATTTTGGTATTAAATCAAAGAATAGGGATTATCAAAAAGGTTGTGTGGTTTGTTTGGGGTTGTTTTTTTTTTTGTTGTTTTTTGTTACGACGAATTTATGTATTAATATTGGAGGGTAATTCTATCAGAGTAAACCCAATAATGTTTTCCATTGGCAGCAAGGGATCTTTTACAGTACTTTCTCATATATAGGACAGCACATGCCACAGCCTTTGATAATCCACTTATCAGTTGTGGATACTGAACCCCACTGAGCACTCACTCAAAATTAGAGTCGGTATCGAAATTAAAAATACTATGCCTCGACTGAGATTTGATCCCAGTATCTACCAGCCGTGAGACCGACAGGGTAAACACGACATCACCGGGGCCTGTATTTTATGCTATTGTGCTTTTTAATATTATTATTATTATTATTATTATTATTAGCTGATTGCGTTTAGCTATCGTATATACTACAGTATAGTATTCTAAATTAGAAATTTTGATATTGTCTTATTCCCACGGAACTTAAGGGTCTTTGTGATCTAAATACGAATTACGAATGAAACTTACATGCATTTGTGATATTAAATCTTGCTTTTATATCACGCAAGACGTTTTACCTGAACCATGGTATAGGGAATTCCATATCGAGTTTATGGTTTATGATTTATTTGTCCGTGAGCATAATTCATTATTATTTTTAAAATATTGATAATAAGCGAGATGCGGTGGTTATGTAAGTAGTTGAACGAAGTATTTTTAATGGACAAATCAAGTGTTTATATTTTTAATTAATTCTTTGTTTGGAAATTAATTAGGTCAAGGTTCCGTGGGAGTATGCGTTTAAGACACTCCTTCAGAATGTCACGTCATTCTCTCTTTTTTTCTTCTTTAAAAAATTATATTTTTGAACCGAGGAGTCATATATTATTTTTACTTTACTTTGGTCTGTTAATTTTATCCAGCCTTTATTCTAATTTTATTTCAATCTGTGTTCTACTGCTTTCATTGGGTACAACCTCAGGGGCAACAACTTAGTTTGCATCCAGAACGAGCGCTCTTGAACAGTTTTAGGACATAAACACGTTAAAACATTTACCCTACCTCTACCTTAATCGAAAACAGTTGCCTGTGTTCAAGTGCAACAAATGTCATGCCTTAAACATAATCATTAGCCCCTGATTAAACTGTGTGATTAGCTGTCGATAAACAAACATTCCTTTTCTTTCTACAGAGATGGCATCAAAACCAAGGCTTTAACAGAAATTCGTTTAATCCTTCCTGAGACAGAATCAATGATCTGCTTAGCTTGAAATAAATGTTCTAGTTGTCTCAATTTCTCTGTGCATAATAAATAGCAAGAAATGATTGGTTATTTATTCAGCGCCGTTAGGTGTCAAACATATATTGATTTGAGACGCATGGTCTTCAGACGAAACCCGCTATAGGGCAGACTTGGTGAACTATCTTCGTTACGATAATGTTTTTGTGGTATTTCATTTCGTAAAATAGCCTCTGAATATCTACCAAAAACTTTGATAAAGCTTTCAGACGTTTTTAATGCTTTACTGAAGGAAGCTGCACTAAAGTTTCAGCAATTGTGCACATGACCATTCGTATCGACTTATCATAATCTGTTGATGCTATAGCTTTGTGGAAAAACTGCAGGATTTTCTTTTGTAGAGATAGTGTTCAAGACGATAACTTAGCTGACATTCTGATCAATACATACTGCTCTAAAAGATCTGTTGATATTTTACCCTTTCTTTGTTGAAAATGCTACAATTATTTTGTATTTATTATCAACATTAAGTTACTCAAATTTGTAATATCTTTGTAAGACAATGATCCAAGGATTCTCACCATTGACAGTGTCAGTGAATTTGGGGTTAATAAATATTTTTAAAAGAATAAAATGTCTATATAATTGTAAACAAAAAAACCATCATCAACAACATAAGTCTAAGGTTATGCAGTTTATTGCTTATGCCAGTGTCATATCTTACAGAATCTTACATTTGTAGGAGCAACAATATTGCCATGTACAATGACATATCGTTTAAAAGTATTTTTTCTTATCACAAATATATGTACTATTGTACAAACCAAATTGTATATCCCCACAGTACCTCGTTTTGTGAATGGTCTCGCGAAAGATGCATTATGACTGGATGAAGAAAATTGTTTGTAATAGTTAGAAATCTATTCAGTTCAAACGTAACATTATGTCCATAGTTTAACGATGACAGTTTGGTTTCAGCTAATACGAAGAACATGGAACTAAGCTGTTTGGATTTATATCAGTCACACCCAGTTGTAAAATAATATTTAATAAGCATGTGATGTAACTTATAACAAAAAAATATTGTTAATATTAATAGTGTTAAACTATTTCTTCACTGGTTGTTGCAACTCCATACGTATATAAATACGATTTTTAATTAAAGAATGATACCAAGCGCATAAAAATTACAGAATTTATGTTTTAAATACAATATTAATGGTATTATTTTGAAGAAATGGAAAAAATATATTATTTTTCGGATATAAAATAGTTATTAAAATACGAGACTGATGTAGATTTTAGAAATGTTTGGGCAATTAAGTGTAGAAATATGGATGTAATTATATATGTATCAATCATCCATAACACTGTTTGATTTCCTGTACAAGCTTGCCTGCTATTGTATGTGTTTACCCTCATCTAGTTCAGTGTATTATTGAGATTATATCAACAGTACGTTTGTCATAACGAAATTGGTCTTTGGGGCCCACAATTCCATATGTTTCAATATCTGTGGTAAAGATATGCCACCACTATCGCTCTAACGCAATTTTCTGTCCAGTGACGCAAGCCATGCCAGAAAGTTGTCGAATTCCACAATACTCATTTCTCCATCGTCTGAAAAAGACAAGAAACAATAAACAAACATCATTATATACTCTTCAAAGAAGGAAAGAAAAGAAGAAAATGTCGACGCTAAGGACATACAAATAAAGACATAAATAGCATGCAATACACACTCGCCTAATATCAATCCAGTAAAATAACATGAATCGTCTTTGTATGATGTCATCATCCATCATGCTACACACCAAGTTTATTAACAGAATACAATAATAATTATACTTGTGCATTTTCCTTTCTTGAGTTACATAATTATATACCAGCTATGGACATCTACACTGTAGAAAGAATAATACATTTTCAAATTGGTCTTTTAAACATGTGGGTTTTCTTATTTTAAAAATGAGCATGTCCGTAATTCTGAACCACTATATTTTTATATGCACTTTTCCAAAGACAAGACCGCACATACCACGGCTTTTGATAAACCAGTTGTGGAGCAGTGGTCGGTACAAATGGCGTACACCTATCCAGTGAGCCTTGGGGAGTACTCTTTCTGAGTTGGAGCCGGTATCGAGATTAAAAATACTATGCCTCGACTGATATTTGATCTCAGTACCTACCAGCCACATAGGTAGGTTTTTACATTTTGAAATACTAATAATATAATTTAAAAGAGGATCCAGGAAGGGCGGGAAAAGCAACTGAAAAAGACCAAATACAGATAGTTGTATAAGGTGTTTTTTGGTTTGTTGTTTGTTTGTTGTTGATTTTTTCTTTCTTGTTTTTTTTTTAAAATTAAATCATCTACAATTAATAATAGTAAAAACGTCTCTGGAAATGTCAACAGGTTTTAAATGACTGTCTGGAAAAGGGATACATATATTTGTTATTACATGCAATAGGACGTGTCAATGTTTGAGAAAATGTTGAGTGGTGGATTCAATAAATCACAATGTATAAAAAGACAGAGGCTGGGGTCAAGTTCCACAACGCGAACCGTTGGAACCGCCATTATATAACATAGGATAACCTATAACCTTTGCTAAATAACCTTTAACCAATATTACAGACGCAAATATGTGGAAGTTAATATTCGCTTGAGAAAGACAAACAGATCCCGATCATCAAACAAAAACTGAACATCCAAGTGACAGATTTTATCCCCTAATATGAAGGAAAACATAGCTATCAACAAACATGTTTACACGATAAATGTCCATGTCTAATGCTTTGTCAGAGTCGACAGAAAGTACCTTCATTACTAAGCGTGTATTAAATATAGCCCAGTGACACAAAAAGGTACAAAGCAGTATAAATGACAGTGAAGATAGAGTGTAACTGGCCCCATTAGGGCACTGGTTAAGCTATGGGGCGTGTGGTTGATAGGTACTGGAATCAAATCTCACTCGAGGCATGGGAACTTTAATCACAGTATCGGATCCAATTCAGAGAGAATGCTTCGCAAGGCTCAGTGGGTAGGTGTATACCACTTGCACTGACCAGTGGTCCACATCTGGTTTATCCAAGTCCGTGGTATGTGCTATCCTGTTAGTGAGATGGTGCATATATGAGATCCCTTGCTGCTTATCGATAACGATAGCCGCATTAGTGTCGCGGCAGCGACTTTCGTCTCTCATATTAACACTAACTTCTGTCCTGGACTAACTGCACGGGAAGCCGAGTTGTGTGCTCAGGACAGCCTGCTTGAACCTTAATTGGATATAAGCATAACCAGTGTTAATTTTCTTTTATATACATACGGCGTGCATTGTTTCTTGAAATGGCCCAGACTATTTTAAGTACATCGATTTAGCGACGCGCAGTATAAATACACGTAAAAGAAGCTTAAAAGTAATGTTTATTTAACGACACTCCATCATATTGTGTATTCAGCATCTATCAGGTCTTAAACATACAGTATTTACGAAAACTGATCTTATGTGGAAATATGTTACCATAATATAGACTATCTTTTTATTTGCAGCAAGAGATCTTTGATATGTTTTTTTTTTAAAAGACAGGACCGCGCATATCATAGCTTTTGTTACACAAGTTGTAGATCACCGACTGGAACGAGAAGTAGTCCACATGGGTCAGTTCAAATGATTTGATTCCACGACTCATCACATCACAGGTGTTCTACCTTTTATGCTATTTCCTGCTTCTCGTGATGATGATCAGTGCCGGATTTACAAACTGGGTGCAGCCCAGGGCCTCGTAATCTAGGAGGGACTCGGCTTTCTGTTTCTCATATGCTATTAAATTTGGGCACCAAAGGTCCCCTAGCCCAGGACCTCCAGTTGCTTTAATCCGGCACTGACGATGATGATGATGACGGTTATTATTATTAATATTATTATTATTATTATTATTATGAAGGTGGTGGCGGTGGCATTGATAGTGTGAATGGTGGTTAAAACAACTACCGAGTAATATTATTTTACATTAAATCATTTCATCAGTATATAATCTGGGGCGTAGCCAGAGAGAGAAAAAAACCCGGCAAACCCAGACGCTGGATAATAAAAATCAGTATCATGGGGGGGAAAAACCCAAATCTTCGGAAATTCCAGACGAGGCAAGTGCCTCGTCTGCCTCGTGCTGGCTACGCTAGAGTTAATAATTATAGAACTCAACATTTACAAAGCATCAACATTTCATCGTGTGCATAAAATGGGAATCATTTTTGAACTACCATACACAAAAGGAATCTTCACTTTACGTATACTTACATGTTTCAACACATAATATTCTATTTATTCACATGCTATACATCGCCATTTTATTACTTGGTCCTTAGCGAATATAGAATAGTATATAACTATAGTTGAATAACCACTTACGATTTGAATCAAATAACTTCATCAATGTGTCCTTAACGTCATTATCACCTCTTTTACCCCAAGTGGCGAACTTGTTCCAGTTGCGCTTGCCCCATGTAGCCAATGCGTGCCAACGTTTTTCTGCATCGGGCGTTCTCTTTCCCCATGTCGTGAATGCCTTCCATGTCCTCTTCTGCTCGTTCTGTAGATCTTGGCTGTCAGTGCTATCACCACTACGTTTTCCCCAAGTCGCAAACGAAGACCACTTCTTTCCCCATGGCGATTGAGGTCTTTGCCATCGTTTACCCCATGTTCCGAATTTATCCCACCTTCGCTTGCCCCATGTATTGAAACTGGACCATCTTCTTTTGTCAAGCGCACTGGTGTCAGAGGGCAAAGGGCTTTGAACGTCTACTGAAGGCTTTGCCGCACTTACTAACGATGTCTTGTCGTCTGCTACAGAGAAGTGGATGGTAACTGTTGACAAAATAAGGCAGATGATGTTCATAAGATCCATAGATAGTTTTGTTTTCTCTGAAAGATAAAGAAAGTAAAAATAAGATGACTCAAATCTCAGGAGTTTGATATTTTGTTTGAAACTATAATAAAGAAGCTATTTATTTCATAAAGATGTTTATACTGTCTGCTTTCTATATAGAAATTATCTTTCAGTTTAACAGTTTAAATTTTTTTTTAAACAAAATCCTATTTAAAAAAAAAAATCTATTTTTTTATCGTTTTAATTAATTTTCACATCCTTTGTTAAGAAAAACATAATAAACAAGAGCACGAGAGTCGTTGAGGTGATATAACAACATTACTTAGACTTTCTTTCAGTGTAGTGTTCTCTGCTATTCACAAACACCCCCATGGCATTAATCAACACAAAACAGAAAGAATCTTGCTGAGCAATGTTTCAATTCATTGTTAAACTTTACAAAGAGAAATTCCCCCCTGTGGGTATGTTTGTGAAATCTTAGCACTTGTTGGTCATTGATTTGAAGAAAGACGAATTTCAAGTAGTTGTTTTATTCAAAGCAAACAACAAACTCTTGTGTTCTTTTTTTAGCTTCTTGCACTGGAATATTTCTTAAGAAGTTTCTTCTTCAAAAATGGAGCATATTGATTATTTTGTTAACAAAACAAATCCCCTTAACATGTATTGATAAAATTCATAGAGAACGCTTTTAAAGTTTATTTTAATTTTTTATGATTTTTTATTGTTATTATGTTTTTGTTTTTGGAAGACATTCAATTTTATTTTTATATTTAAAAGATTAATGGTGAAATAGAAATACAATTTTTTTTTTAATATCTCTAAATATTTAGAGGGTGTATCAACCATTTATTTTCTGTTTCTACTCTATGCCGGTTGCGTCTTCTACATTGCGTCCTTTGTTGGCCAGCAGACGAATTCACGTATATAAAGCTATATTTATATTATTTTGATGGTAATGTTAAAGCAATATTTAAAAATAACGTTCGATTTATAATGTCATATAAACAGGTGCTAATTTAAAACTTAAAGAGGCACGGTCATAGTTAAACAGTGTGACAGTCCTCATAAAATTATTTATGTTCAAATATATTATATTTAAAACAGTAACGGAGGACGGATTTTCAAAGTGTGGGGAGTGGAGGGGGGAGCTGGTTTTATGGGTGAAAAAAATGTGTTGTGGAAAACCGCGTGCGCCCACAAGGTACATTTTAAAATATCAACTTCCTTTATAGTGATTCTGACGTGTTTACTGCTTAAAACTGGCGAAAAATATGGTGGTGGGGTGAGCACCCTAGCCGCTCCCCATGCTCCTATAGGCATGTAAAAGAGTTTTCCGTCTCATTCCTAAAAAGAAATCACTGTTAATTAAAGCAATTTACTAGAAGAAGAAGAATTTCACTATAGGAATTGGTGGCAGTCCTCCTAATAATATTTGAGTTGAAATATAGAGAACATAGCCTCAGTTAAATGTATAGGTAAATAACTATCAATTATTGCAATTTACTATCAGGTTTAACATTCTACCTTCGTCGGCGTATTTATTTTGCGGAAGAGCTTTTACGGTTTGGTTGCACGCAATTATATTTTGAGGGGGTATATATATTTTTTGATATTGTAGAGTTTATGATACCATTATGTTTCTTGGGACCGATTGGTTTGCTGTTTATTATAACTGATACATATATATATCACTAAATATGCGCAAAGGAACGGTTATGGAAATCTCACATATTGCGAAAATAGATTAATTTTGGTTTAGTTTTCTTTTGGATAATAAAGTTTAATATACAAAACCTTTGCATTTTGTTTAGACATCTCTCCAGATAGTACTTGAAGGTATGTCTAGAAGATCGGTCCTACCTGATTAATAAACGATTTCTGATTTTATATTTCATGATATCGTGTTTCGAGGAATTCAAACTTCAAAGTTCTGGCCGCATCTCCAAAGAAAACAATTTGTCAGGTATTTCCTCTATACCCATGCGAGCCCACCCCTTCCATTTTAGGGAAACACTATTGATCCATTACTTTGCATAAAACAAGTTCTCTGTTTCTTTGTTTTATGTAATTCTAGTTGTGCGTGTATTTGCAGAAGTATGTAAGGATTAATGCAAATCTAAACAAAACCAAATAAAACAAACAAAAATAAACAAACATCCACCAACGGAAAAAAGAAAAGAAAGGTCGCTGAAAGGTCAATTTCGGCAGAAATATAAAAAAACCTATTAAATTATGCAATATGAAAAATTAAATTAATGTCATTATACCCAGTCAGTGTGGAGCATGGCATATAAAATAGCATAAAGAACATATTGGATTTTTCAATACAATTTATGTTATTATTTTGTTTTGAATACATATGCTTAAAAGATAAGGATTTATCTTTTTACAATATCGTTCAAATAAACTACTAGCATTTTAAAGGTGATATACAAAATTAGTCTATGTTCGATATAATTATGTTTTGGCACACTTGCAGATAATTAACCATCTGTCATTACTCTTAATTATTCATACCTGGTTTTTCTCATTAATATTTTATATAAATTAATTATTATGCATTGATATGTTTACAAATATGAATTACTTTTCATTAATAAATTATACAATTGAACTGTTTCTAATACCGCATGCCGTACGCCGCACCCAGGATGCCAGTGAAATAATCTTTACGACTTTAGACTGGTTTGGATTAAAAAATTAGTTGAATTACATTCCGAATTAGCGATGCCGCTTTAAAGTCATGCTTTAATACAAATTCTTAAAATATAAATTTTGATAACGAAATCAGTTAAGTAGTATATGATTAGAGCATATCGGAAAACACAGACATTTTTTTAATTTTCTTCAAATTACTTGTCCGAGATTCGTATGATCCTTCAGTTGAAAATCGTTGCTTGATTTGACCTTTAGCTGACTATGTTATCAGACACGACTACAGGATTTTACAATTTAGATAATTTGGCCCCTGTCTCCATACATTATTGTCGCATTCGGGCTGAGTATTTAATCACTGGGAGGTCGTGATCGCATCTGCAGCATGCATCGGATACAGCTGTCTTGTGTTATCTTGTGTTATCTGTCAACGAGTTCGAGCTAGGCCACATTATGATACTTTATACTTTTCAAGATAGAAACTGGTTGATTGACAACTGCGTCAAAATTTTCACTGAGTGAAGAGTCGTTCATAGTTGTCAACATTATCCTATCTGTAAAGCAGTCATATCTGTTTAAAGTAGGCAGCCACCCAAGTAACAAAACACGGTCTCTTAGGATAGGTTACTGCATAATGCAGGTTAATTTGTATAAAAGTTAATTATCTAAAATGTCCTGTGTATATATATTTTTAAAAGATACGCTATGCACATCCTTTGGTTTCAGGTTCGTTTTCATGTAAAAATTAGAAGGTTAAATGGTAAAAACAATTAAAAATAATTTTGGCAATAGATATTTAAACACGACAATAGTTGTGTAACTGTTTGTCGGATGTTCTGCATTTTTGAGCTTATATTCTCAATTACAAAGCTTTCTTTAAAACTAATTATTTTAAAAA
Organism: Symmetromphalus regularis; assembly: GCA_032355785.1. Lineage (NCBI taxonomy): Eukaryota > Metazoa > Mollusca > Gastropoda > Neomphalida > Neomphalidae > Symmetromphalus > Symmetromphalus regularis. The sequence continues at coordinate 5,304 of JAULBS010097162.1, read as the reverse complement.
ATAATAATAATTATATTTTAAAAAATCCTGGGCTATTCTCTATTCAAACAAAAATGTGCTTTTAATGTATATGGTATGGAGAGGCCGGTAGTTAAAACTATTTGGGAGAAGATGAGCAATGGTATAGAATTTGATAGTATGTATTGTATTGCAAAAGTACCAGCTTACTTAAAATGTAACCAATAACAAAACCGCGGAGGAACTTGCATTTGCATACGTTGGTTACGATCCTGATGCATCGCTAAAAGAAAAAATCAAGTCGATTGTTTCTTCTTCCAATAGACAAAAAACAAACATTATTACTTCACCTTTTTCATACAAAGTCATCGGTATCACCTAGCTACTGCTGGTCAATTTACGTCTGTCTAAACGTAATAGTCATCAGTAACACAGCAGTTTTCAGTTCGCCTCTTGACTATTGCACAATGATAACATGGTGTTGATGACACTAATATGATTCTGTCAGATACACGATGATCTCTACTGAGTAACTGCAGGTGGTTCAGAAGGCAATATAGAGGATGTGTAATATTACCATGGGTCAAAATGTCATTCTGTGAAGTGATGGTGGTCACGAATGGGCTTCATTACGTCAGACACTTTTAAATGAATCAGCTGCAATATCATATCACAAATATTCTTTATTACTCTTTTATTGGTATTTTGTATTATACAATCGCTCTGATGTTCCAGTATGTGCAAGCTAGTATGCATAGTAGCAATCACTTCGTTACTTTGAGGGGTTTCTTCAGTTGTGGCTTTGAATTGGTGGACTTGGCTCCCTCCGACTACCACCTTTTCCCACAACTGAAGAAACACCTCAAAGGAACACATTTTCAGAACATATTTAATTACGATATTTTATAAAGAACACGAGGAATAAAATGCATTCATTACTTTGTTCCCAGAACACACATTCATATAAATTCCACCATTAAACAAAACGTCGTAATTCTACATTTTAGCATTTTGTGTTCTTTCTATCCTAAACATGAGCCAGTGCAGCATATTTGAATTTCACTCATTTTCCTCGTGTTGATTTATTTTATTAATACATACCATTTTTAACTACTTATCCCTAAATAAATAGAACTTCTCTCGATGTACATTTGTAGAACTTGTAGGTAAAAGACTGATTTGTTTCTACGTGTGTTTGTATTTGCATTTGGTATTAATTTTGGAAAGCCATATTTAAAAGGATGTAAAACGCTTTGTACTATCTGATACTAAGATAATTTATGATTCAGTATACATGTACCGCTGCAAGATATATTTGAACTTTCCTAATCCGGTTGCCAATTTTAAAACTCCTTTGTCTCGAACCTTTGTATTGAATACTACCAAAGCCAAATTTGACTATAAAGGACGATAGTGGAGTCTACAGAAAGCTTTATTTAATATCTAATAATTTGTATTATAATATAGAAATGCATGTGCATGTACATTTATTTGTATGGGGTATTTAAATATATACGTTGTAATGTATTTGTAGACGTTTCTCACTTATCAACTAAATTACAGAACATGGAGGGGAAGGTGGTCTGGATTCTAAAAGAAGAATGTGTACAGAGTTCCTTTGACGTCAAGCGTATATAACATAATCAAACAAGAGGCCATTAAAGTACTATAGCCGGCAAACAAAACTCTTGATACTCATTTTGCGTCGCGATATGGACTATAGTACATGGCAAATGAATAATTGCCTTTGGAAGATTAAGGTTTTTAAAGAATGAATTGAAACGTATTAATCAGTCGTGGGTATATCTACAAGCGACAACTCTTCCTTTGACAACGTCGGTCTTCTGTCTGGGAAACCACAATGCCCTCTTAATCGTTTGGCAATCGTTTGTAAAATAGACCGTCAACATAATCCGTAGAAAGGAATCTCGTTTCTCTGGATTACGCCTGTTATAGCAGGTCGTGTATCCGCCAAAAAGAAATCCATCATTGCTTGCAATAAATCTTCATCTTATCCACCTGATTGTGCGATAATGGACGGTAGAAGGATTTTCTCCCCGCTGGAAGACATGTTTGAGATTGGTGATCAATCGGCGAGGCGTAGCAAAGAGAAGGTGATAAGCGTTTATGTCTTCCGCCCTGGTCTGTTTAAATACGATCATTAAAAGGAAAGTGGAACGGGAGAGGAAATCAATTTGTTCAAATTGTAATTCTCAGAATAAATCGCCTCTACTTAGAAAGCAACATTTCTAAAAATCACTGGAAACAGTGTGAATCCCGCGCGTTTTAACAGCCATTAAAGGTACAGGAAGCGACGGTCGATCGTCAGTGCACGCGTATGTTGTTGATATCAGCTGTGAAACATGACAACCGAAAAAGGCTTTCTAATCAGTCGCTCATAATAATAGGTGTTGCCATTTCGCAGGATTTGTTGCCGTGCTAATAAAATGTGTGCATCTACAATTGGCAAAGGTGTGAAAGGCTATAACGAAAGAATACTAATACTGGCGACGACCTTTCAAACTAACTTTTTTTTTTAATCCAGCAGCTGAATATACTTTAGAAAGTGAAACGATAAAAGATAAATTTAGGAAAATATTAAAATGAGCTTATATTTGACACTCACATGTTGTTATTATTATTACAATTGTCGGATATTAATAAAGTTGTCAATATTTCAACGGTTTATCCAGCCAAAATAGAAAACTGATATCGATATATATTGCTGACCATATAGTCAAATAAAGTCTGAACCTTGATTAGATTTGAGTACCTTAACTATAATACTTTTTACTGCGATCAGACTCACAAGAAAGACATCTTAAATTAATTATATTTTAAAAAGTAATAATTATGTAAAATGTAATAAGCCTAAATACGTTTTGTTTATAGTATACAAGGTAGAATGTAATTGAGTATGCTAATGAAAAGTTGAATTGGTTATGGATTTATTAATTTTTTTAAATTATTGTTTTTGTAAAAAATATCTATGACATCAGGCCCTGAAAAAATAACATGTATGAAACCATCTGGATTTATTAAAAGTATGAACTTTTAATATACTTTTCTATATATTATTTTTATATATTAAACGAATAGTGAATAATTCTTTCTTGGAAACGTGAAATATTTTGTTTTGTTTTATTTATATTTATTTGTGATAAATTAAAAGCATAGTCCCACAGACCCTCGACCTAATTAATTTCCAAACAAAGAATTAATTTTAAACATAAACATTTGATTTGTCCATAGAAATACTTCATTCAACTACTTACACAATCACAGCATCTCCCTTATTATCAATGTTTTTAAAATAATAATGAATTATGGTCATGGATAAATAAATCGAGAAAAAATAACGGTTTTACCGTTGAAGGTGTGACGTATATATTTTGAGTGATGTAACAGATATTCCCCCAATTCTATTTTGGGACGAATTTTTCCTGAAACGAGGCCGTTCAGTCGGTAACATCCGACGGCGAAAATGGTTTCACTGAAAACATACGAGAAGTTCCGATCTTGAAATTAGAAAATTTTAAATATGAAAAAAAAAAAATCGATCGACCCGACATGGAATTCTCTCTACCATGGTTCAGTCAAAACGTCTTGTGTGGTATGAAAGCGAGATCTAGTATCACAAAAGCATGTAAGTTTCATTCGTAATCAATATTTAGACAATTAGCCCCTTAAATTACGTGGGACTATGCCTTTAAATTAACTGATCTCTAAAATATTAATATCAAAATAATTTTGGAAATGGTCTTACTCGGAAATAACGCTGTTCTCCTCCTTCAATTACAAATTGCTGTTGTTTTTTTAATGGGTTTTTTAATTTATTACTTTTATTTAAAGAAAAACACGTCGTTTGTTTTGATGGAACACACATTAATATTGTACAGTTTGTATGGACGTAAAAGTATGACGTCTAAAGATTTCCATATAGTTTATGTTATTATTATTTCTTTTTTACTTTATTATTTTTGTTTTCTATTAACGTTCTCTTTCTTGACAAAAGTGTTTAATGAAGTTAGAATTTGTGTTAACGAAAGGCGTGCTTTATAAAATCTGCTCAGATCAGCACGTTAAATCCTTGACCTTCACATTGACCTTGATTAGTAAATGGCCCTTATTTCATATATACATTTGCTTGTAAATGAGATTATACTATTTATGTTTTAACACATACATGTGCGCATAAATAGTTTTGAGGCGGAGACGACATTATTTAACTATTATACTTCCTCTTTAATCGGATATTAAAATGTCATAGTATAGCTGTAAGGTTTCTTATCTTTTGTAGCAAAGAACTATGTCAGCGGGTGACAGCAAATGTGTTAGACGTGAAATATATATTTTTTATGACTATTTTTGTATATGCCTCAATAACCGTGAGGTTAAGACTGGATACACTCTGATGTCATGTGAATCAGTGCATCAAGTTCAAATCCTCTCATAGCTACTTTTTGATTAATATAATTATTATTATACAACACTGGTTATATAGGATGTGTGAATAGGCAAAGTAGCTTCCCCATCCTTTCAGCTTCTGAAAACACAGACATTTTAAAATAAAACAAATGTATTTTAAACCATTTACACGTTCAGCCATATCTCTTTAAAACCCCAAATCCAGCGGCACTTGCTTTGATAATCCTTAAAGTCAGAGAAAAGTGGAACGGAAGCAAAGTATGCCTATCATCCTGGAGTATAATATTTCTTCTATAATTATCGATGATTTTAGTTAACGAAGACAAAAATCAAACTACGCCTTGTGGTCATTAAAAAATGGACCGTGTAATCGGAGCGATGGAAAAGATGTCACGGTTCTTGTTCGAGAAGTCGCGTATACCAGCTCAATTTGTCACTTGCCCATCTTCCAAGATTGGGCCGGCGGCGTGTCGTCATTAACGTTAATTTTGTTAGCCTAATTACAAGATTGGCGCTCCGTCATTTCCCTATAAATGTCATTGATCGGGAGCTTCTAGATTCTGAGGGCCATGGGGCGTGATATAATGATAGCCCTTCTTTCCGGCCGGTGCAGGGTTAAAACGCACGATTCTTCACACAAATCTGCTATAGCAGGATGTTAATGTGCCTTATTTTCACTGCCCGCCTCTACAGAATATGCTTCGCTATGTTAACCGCGCAATCATATTCTAGTGATGAGTGTTGTTTTTTCCGCATCCTTCAATCAGACGGGAAACGCCTGAAGATGCGAATCTACTCGACATCAGTTCGTCATAACACTCGGCATTGTTGAAGTGAAATAAAATTGTGTCTGTTCTAAAGAGTTATCTTCACGTATGGGTGTTCTAGAGGCGTCGTTAAATAAAATAAACTTTTTTC
>JAULBS010097151.1:0-16579 GCA_032355785.1 Symmetromphalus regularis | reverse complement strand
ACGGCCTTTGATAAACCAGTTGTGGACCACTGGTTGGAACGGAAAATAGCCGAAACTGGATTTGGGTCCACTGAGAAGGATCGATCCGACGACCGATCGGTTCACAGGCAGACAGGTTACCGTTTGAGCTAGATTCCGCTCCCGTACGACTTAATAAATAACATTGAATGGATTCGTTCATCGAGGCTACGTCTAGGTTTTAAAAACGGGCACCGGGTTGAGGATGAAATAGGGGCGGAATCTGAAGGAATGGGACCTGCGACATTTTCTCATCTTTAAACTTTCTGCGTGACGGTTTACAGAAATGCTATCCTGTAACGTTATGGATGCTTACGTTGTAAATTTTCCAACTTTTAGTAACGTCATTTGCTCTTACAAATTACAATGACGTCATATTTAGCATAGGCATTTAATTAAAAAAAATTAAAATTATTTATTTGTTCAATATTAATTAAAATAAATATGCTAATATTACTTTATATTTTTAATTTAATTTTTATGGTATTTAATTTGAAAAATATTTATAAGTTCGGATTATGATCGTGAGCTGTAAATATTGTTGACATTCTATGAATGACGTAGAAAAATAGTCCTTTGTCTGGTGACGTCATATGCGGTCAATGTATCATTCGCAAACCGCGAAAGTCCACGTGTAATCCATGTGTGTCATACCAGTTTTATTTCCCTCTATATCTTGAACCATGTGGATAATAAATCTTGTTTTGGAACTTTGGGTCACGCAATATGGACACAAAATAAAGTATAAATTTGCTGCTGCTGCACGTGGCACACTGTCCGCACACCAGATGCACGTGCAAGCAAGTTTCCATGCAGGGCTTACCCGTTTCTGTAATTTCAGACTTGCTGTGTAGATAGCATACACGCGCCACGTCTTGGCAAACAACGCACCATATGCCAGAGAAAACGCCACAATGACCATAAACACCTTCACCTTCAAGAAAAACAAACAGTTGCACTTTTATACTACAACCATCCAAATAACCTCCTAAAAGTGGTTGTTATAAGCAGGTGAATTTTATATACAGATCCGGGCATTGGAATGAAATTCATACTGGGGGCGCTGCTTCCGTTTTTGAACATCAGAATTTGCCGGTGAATAATTCAATCATGAATATATTTATGAGAATTATTCGGGTATGGATGTGCGGGAGGCTTTCCAATGCCCCTGAGATTAAAAGCATTTCTTTATACTATGAAGAGACATAACGAATATGGCTTTTGTATACAGGCGGCCATTAGATTAGTTTCGACTGTAGATGTAATCAAAAGATTTAGCAAATGTTACAACACGTACACGTAATGAGTCAAGGCATTTATTCCCCAAAGTTAAATTTGGAATCAAAACCACAATACATACAATTAGTGCCGTAGTCAGCATTGAGGCAGACGAGGCTATGTTTTCTCCCCAACCATGCTTATAAAACTGTAGGCTACGTATCTACTTTATACAGTGAGGCAGTCTTCACATCTACCTCGTCTTTTTCAGCCTCTGACTACAGCACTGACAATCATTACCATATGCAATTTTCCGTGAATGTTTGATCAATATAAGTATATATAAATCCTTTTATTATGGAATCACATTGGACTTCATTGATTGATCTATATAGACGCTGAATATCAGTTAAGTGAAATCCTATAACAGCAATTGCCAAATACAAATGAAGCCCACGAAACATTTCATCTCGGATTGCGATTGATATGACTTCATTGTCACAGTTTGACATGCAAACCATTTTGGTGCCATTATTTGTGTAGAAAGTACATATCATATAATAACAGAAAAAACCCCGCAACAAAACGATATGTAATGTCCGATATTTTAAATAGTTTTATGTTTGATCTCTGTGATAGTTTGATATTTTGAATACTCGTAGTTTATATTTGATCTCTGTGATATTTTGAATAGTTTATATTTGATCTCTGTGATATTTTGAATAGTTTATATTTGATCTCTGTGATATTTTTAATATTTTATATTTGACACATCTGTGATAAATTATTTTGAATAAATGTTTTATTTTGGTCATAGCTTGTTTATACCACACAATGCCATCAACTAAATGTTTGTTGTTGTTTTGGGTTTTTTATGGGGTGGGGTGGGTGGTGGGGTGGGAGAGGAAAGCCTTTTTAATTGTGTTTTCAGGTGTCGTTAAATAGCTGTTTCTATTTTGTTGTTTTCTTCTAATAAAGGTTTTATTCGTACCTGGCATATGACTGACGAAGTGTTATTATCGATTGCTTGTACAAACACACACGTATATCCGATGATGCAGCCCAATAGGATGATACTGTTGATGTTTGGTGATGACATCTTGATGATCCTTAAAAACACAAAATATATTTCCATACGCATGAACCAGACGTGGACCTAAAGGATCCATCGCCAATAGAAAGGAGTAACCTATGTGGCGGCATCGGGTTTCCTCTAAAAGATCATGAGTAACAAAACACCATATGTCTGACACCTAATAGGTGCAAAAAGAAGTAAAGTTTGTTTTATTTAACGACACTTCTAGAGCACATTGATATTTGTTTTATCTTATCGGCTATTGGACGTCAATCATATGGTCATTTTGATATATTTATTTAAAAGAAAACCACTGCCGCCACATAGGCTACTCTCCGATAAGCAACAAGGGGACTTTTGTATGCACCGTCCCACAGACATGATAGCACATACCACGGCCTTTGATGAACCACTTGTGGGCCACTGGTTGGAAAGAAGAATAGCACAAACTGCAAATGGCTCCACAAAGAAGGATCGATCCGACAACTGACCTGTTCGCAGGAGGACACGCTACAGTATGATCTACATCTCTCTCCGGCCTAATAGGCGCTTAATAAACAATGTTCTGTGATCACGTTAAACTTGGTATACTTGTTGAATGAGATCCCACAGCACCAAATTCAATCTTTGAACTCTCATATCTCAGGAACTACTAGGTCAATATTCATAAAATATAGTTTTGTTGGAAAGGCAATATGCCAAGGATTCCAAATGTGTCATTATGTTTCAGAATGGCGAATATTGGGGTACATTGACCCTTTGACCTTTAAATGTACTGTGTGGATCACGTGACCGTGAGATAATTAATATCCCACATGTTAACTAACACATATAAAGGTTTCTGAGGTGTAATATCTTTTGTTTATTATCAATGCACATTCAACAATTGCACGTCCATGAAAATAACACATTTTCTGCTATTAATGTCTGATTGACCAGTTTCTGGAAGCGGGATGTAGCTCAAATAGTAGAGTGTCTGGCTGTGAAGTTGTCAGCTGTTGGATCGATTTTTCTCAGTGGACCCATTTGCAGTTTGTGCTATTTTCCATTCCAACCAGTGGTCCACAACTAGGTCACCAAAGGCCGTGGTATGTGCTGCCCTTTCTATCCATGGACTGCATATAAAAGACCTTGCTGCTTATCGCAAAGAGTAGCCTATGTAGCGAGAGTGGTTTTCCTCAAAAGATTTGTCAGAATGACCATATGATTGACATCCAATAGTCGATGATAAGATAAAAAGCAATGTGCTCTAGAGGCATCGTTAAATAAAAACAAACTTTACTTTGACCAATTCCTTATGCTAGGAATCGCTATCTCTCTTGAACACCCGTTGTAGGCCTACATGCTATGATCATATGATATCAAACTACATCATTACCTTCTCATCAGTTCAGCAGTCACTGAATCATTCAGTCACTCACTTCCCCCATTGTCTTGCAGTTCTAGCATCATCCTTTCGAGTACATTCATTGAGAAGATAAAACAGAAGGTTTATCAATGACACAAAAGATGTCCCTTGACTAATCTAACAAGTGTTTTCTTTGTTTGGCCAGTGAAATAACTTAGAAGGTCCATGATGGTGCATGAAACGAATGAAGTAGTCTCCACACTCTTCTGAAATGTCTTCAACTAGCCCATCCCATGCCTCATTGGCATACAGACAACAAACATTGTTTTACTTCTTGGCTTCAGTTGGACTCCCTTGGTAACTTTCATATTATCCTCAGAATCCCAGACAGATACTATGTTAGGTCACTCTGCAAATGTACATACTTACATACTATTTCATTTTCGTTTGAATGGTTTTATTAAAATCTTAATAATTTTATTTACTAATTAATCAATTCCTAGTATTTGAAATCACAATTAATTATGTATTACACTTTAAACAAGTGTTAATAAAAAGGAATGTTAGTTTAATGATACATAGCATATTATTAATCAACAGTTACATGTACCAAATGTCAAACAATATTTGTGACACACAGTCTATAAGAAAACTTGCTTCCTTTACATAGTACTCTTAAATAACCACATTGATTTTTATCTTACCATCGGCAATTGGACGTCAGTCATGGTCATTCTGACAAAGTTTTTCTTTTTTTTAGGAAACTCACTCCCACCAATAAGCAGCAATGGATCTTTTGAAGGCAGTGCCATTGAAAGGACAGCACATACCACGGCCTTTGATGACCCAGTTGTGGATCACTTGTTGGAACATAGCCCAAACTACAAATGGGTCCACTGAGAAGGATTGATCAAACGGCTGGCAGCTTCACAAGCGGACACTCTACCATTTGATCTATATCCCGCCCCAGTAATTGGTCAATCAGACGTTAATGGCAGAAAATGTGTTATTTTCATGGACGTGCAATTTTTGAATGTGTACTGATAATTAACAAAACATATTACACCTCTGAAATTTTTATATGTGTTAGTTAACATGTGGGAGATTAAATTTCAAGAAAGGTCACGTGATCCACACAGTACATTTAACGGTCACAACAAGGGTCCACCAATCTGAAAAATAATGACAGATTTGGCATCCTTTGAATGTTGCCGTTTCAACAATACCAAATTTAGATAGATTGGCCCAGTAGTTCATGAGATATGAGAGTTCAATTTTAAAAGAAAAAAATTGGGAGGGGGGAGGGCATATCTCCCATACTACTGTTCCGACTGGGCTGAAACTTTGAATTTGGTGCTGTGGGATCCCATTCAACAAGTATACCAAGTTTCATAAAAATCTGAGGAGGTCGGGTTTAAACCATTGGGTGATTTGACATGGAATATCCGTCATGTGACTCGAAATATATAAGTCACACCTTCAATGGAAAAATACCGTTATTTTTTTCCGATTTATTTGTCCGTGAACATTATTCATTATTATTTTGAAAATATTGATAATAAACGAAATGATGTGGTTATGTAAGTAGTTGAATGAAATATTTCTTTGGACAAATCAAATGTTTATATATAAAATTAATTCTTTGTTTGGAAATTATTTAGGTCACTGGTCCGTGGGAGTATGCGTTTAAACAACCAATCTTTTCCTTTCCATCGCCAGTGGTGTACCCTTCCAGTGTTTGTGTCCTAAACATACACATACATGAATACCACACTGTAAATGCAAGGCTAGCTACACACATACAAACAAAACAAAATTGGAAAGTCGGTTAAAGGTATTATTGGTATGTGATTTTGGATGTGATAAGTTATTACAGCATGGGTTCATGTTACAGTCTACCGGACTGGCACGTCTATGCTGAACGTAATCGTTTTCACTATCGATTAGACGAAACAAATTAGTGTGAAATGCTGACATCCGAGCAAAATACTGGCAAGTAATGTAAAAAGGAATTGAGTTCTCCATGGAAATATTTATTTCTTGAGCATCTCAAGTGAAAAAGGGTTACAAACCAATAACAAACTATTCTTAAAAATAGACAACCATAATGCAATAAACAAGAACACTTTCCAAATTATTAAGAGAAAATTTCCCTTGAGGTATAAAGAAACGCATTTCCAAAACAATATTGTTTCTCTGTTTGGAAGTTACATGATCTTTTGACCACCTAATTCCAAGGAACGTCTTGGCTGGGAGCAGAACGTAGGTCAGAGGTAGTATCTACCTAAAGTGCGATAGGTCGTCGGATCCATCCCCTGCAGTGGATGTCATTGGGCTATTTCACATTCCATCAAGTGGTACAGAGCTGGTATAACAAAAGGCCAATGTATGTGGTTTCCTGTCTGTAGGAAAGCAGATATAGATATTTTGCCTTAAAAGGATAGCGCATGTGACAGTAGCAGGGTTCTTCTAAAGACCATGAGTTGCAAACACCATCTGTTTGATATCTTACAGCTGGTCAATTAACAGTGTTTCGAGGGGTCATAAAACAAACATTCCTTTCTATTTATGTCTTCATTATATGTTTTGTTTTTATTGTGAACTACTACAATTTTTGTTTTGTTTAACAACATTACTAGAGCACATGTTTATTTTTATTTTTTTAGTATGAACTACTACACTTTGTTTTGTTTTGTTTAACGACACCACTAGAGCACATTGATTTATTAATCATCGGCTATTGGATGTCAAACATTTGGTAATTTTGACACGTTGTCAGTGTGGTCTAGCTTCCGACGGGTTCTGAATCACTGTCTTATTGAGAGTCTGAAGTTCTACCATTGGAACACTAACGTTGAGTGAGACAAAATAGATATTACTGACATCTAAAACAGTACCGTCACTAAAATCGTTACTTAAAAATTATTAAGATATTGTGACATCCCCTTTGCCCACCCGCTGGTTACAGTCCTATAATAAAAGTATACTTGCATTTTACCATCAGTGAATTTTCTGAATCCTAAAACCCAATTATAATTATTTGCTCGAACAGATTTGTGGATTGGGCTCTTAGCTTTAACATTTCAAACATTTTGAATTACCTCAAACACCATCAGTACCAGAAGTACAATAATTTCAACAAAATAATAATAATAATAAAATTAAACAAAAATAATAAGAATCTATACAAGATACTGTAAGTAATCAAGGTTTTAAACTATCAAAAAGTCGATTAGTAGAAACATCATTACAAGATGAATATCTTCTTTACATTATCTTTCATGATATTATTTGAACTTAATAAAATTACATAACTCATTTCCTCGTACTTCCTTTTTCTTTAATGATTTATTAAAGTTTTATTAACACAAACCACAAGCAAATGTATATATCACTTTAATTAATCACCAGACTCGTAGAAACTGTTACAAACAACATCAAGCAATGTGATTAAAAGCGCTGGACTGGTATCAACTTTCCGTACCATCCATTAATCAATACCAACTTACGTATGTACAACGGCCAATCCGCAGAATTAATACAGAGGATGAAACCGAATCAGCTTCCTCTTTAAGTTTCTAAAATAACACTGCCTTTGAGTGCTTGTAGCTTGCTTACCCAATAGTGGTATTGACAGCGACGAGTGATTATTGTAATAATATGGAAGTGCACGTAATTGCTTCTTATGGTCAATCAAATTGATAATAATAACAAAAACACATGCTTATTTAACTACACTCTAGCACAATGTGTTTAATCAGAAAGTAACATTTTGCTTCTTGCACTTATTGTGTTACTCACCTTACATCTCTGAATTTGATGTTGAAGATAAGGAAGGCCAGAGCTATAAATATTCCCAGTCCGGCCAGCCCACACATTATAATATACAGAGCGGTCGATACTTTAGTGGGCGGTTTGGACGTAAACAAGGAATCTCGAGGCACCTCCCCTAAAAGGACAAAGCACAGAAACATTTGCAGGCCACTACACAAAATATTTCCACTGATGTAACTAGAGGGTTTAGAGTAGGACGGAGAAAAAAGTATTTTCCTCCAAATCAAAAGGGCGCAGGTGAAGATTAAAATAAAAATTGATATTAAAAAGTGGTTAAGCAATTGCAGTTGATTAAACAAAAAATAGTTTCCTTTAATACAAAATTCTGGCTACACCATTCATGTCGCCGGTTGTCTATCAAATCAGGACACTGCTTAATATATGATTATTTTTATTGTAATTGGAACAAAAATACCAATTCAATTAACCGTGATGTTATTTAGTTACTAATCTGTCTGGCCTTCTGACAACATATAGAAAATAATTAAAGGTGAACTAATACGCCACTATGCCTATGATAATCTGTGTGCGTGTATACCATTACTGATCTTTTTTGTTTTATCTGTAATATGTCGTGCTTATGCATCCAGTTAACGTTCAAGCAAACCTATCAGGGGATGATTTAGAAGGGTGAAATGCACAGGGGCCCGTGAATCCACGCTACCACCCAATAATTGTTTCATTGTATATTATTGTGGACCATGCACTGTGCAGCCTATCGCCAATGATAGAGAGTACCCCAGACAACGAGTCTTCCAGATCCACCCCTGCTTGCCTGCCTGTCAAGGACACGTTATGTTGTTATTAGGAAACCCAATGTCGTCTCATGGACTACTGAAATCAGGATATGGTTTTAACCAAAATTATTTCCCTCTTGACCCGCGACTAAATCTAATATCAAAGACATTTATCAATGCCATAAAGGAAGTAGGATGTTGCTGTAATAGTTGACGTCCTATTAGTAATCTCTTTTGAGACGTTTGACATTTCAACGAAATATGAGACATCGAAACAGAGGAAACTTGAAGATAAAGATGATCTTGGTTATCTGATTATTAATTTGTATTGTGATACATTTCATATTTCAACGTAATATAAGTCATCTGTATAAAGATTACTTCAATTTAAAGATGACCTTGGTAATTTTACTTACTATTACTAATATCAAATAAATGTTCAAGCACGCTTGTTGTGGATACAATGTCTGACTTACGCCGGGCATTGTATCTACCACGAGAAAGGGGTAAAAAAAAAATTATGGATCTGCAATAACAATTCTGGAAATTTTATTAAATACCAAATTAAGAGTAATTTAGATGCGTCGAACCAAAAAATAAAGTAAAGTTGAATGCAATTTTGATGGTTCTCCCCCCCGCCCCAAAAGTTATTAGGACCCTTAAACATAAAAAAAAACTGAACCAGAAATAAAAACAGGGTCCTAAATAGAACCAAACATAGGTTAGATCAATGGGTTCGCAAATCACTCGCAAAATTAGTAAATTTACAAAATCATGTATTGAAGGTTTGAAAAATTAATGAATTTTGTTATGTTAAATTTATTATTAATTTTTTTTAAAATTAATATCTGTTGAGACATCTCATATTTCAACAACATATCAACCATCTCAGTAGAGGTATCATCAAAATAAAGATAAAAATTACCTTTGTAATCTTACTGAGTATTAATATATGCTGGACACGTTTCATATTTCAATGAAGTCTGAACTAATTTAGTAAAGATAAAATGGTTTTAGTAATAATAAATCTCAGTTAAATCCGGGAAGACGCTTTCAGTCAGAATGCGTCACAAATGCACAGGATGAAGTTTTCATGTTGTATTACAGAAACGCTTGTTAGTATTTCCTATCCAGCAGTGTAACTATTTATATATATCCACAAAAGGCAAATCAAACCAAGTGTCAGGAATTAACATTGTTATATTAAATAAATGTTCAAGTACTTTACTTTCCTTCATTGGTGGTACTAATCAGTTAAGCCGACAACATGCTAAATACTGAATAAGACCGACAAACTTCGTCTTTGATATCTGAACCGTACTTTTATATATTTATAAATCTGGATTTAGGCATTAACAAATATATGGCATTGACGGATCCCAATATTTTGAAAGTGCAGCGTGCGTGTGTGTGCATGCGTGTGTTTGTGTGTATCAAAAGCATGTTAAAATACATATCTAGATATCGTCCAGACGCAACAAATACTGTTTATAAAATCAGAAAATTTGCAGAATTTGCATCCCATCGCAGAATTCTCGTACGTCCGCGGAAAATCAATTTTCATGCAGAAAACTTGCAGAAATTGTCATTTTACGCAGTGAATAAAAAAAAAAAAATCACATCACAATGAATATAAACGTCACATTTTGGAAAAAATAAACTGAAGCATTGAATTAGAAAGTTATTTCTTTAAAGAAGGTAACGTATTAAATGTATAACTGTCGATTGTTTCCGTCAACGCAGAACAAATTGAACATGCCACTCGTGACACGTTCAGAGGTGTGAGCGCTCCCACTCACCTGCTAGACTGGATTTTATGTTTTTATATTAATTTATAAACGTTATGTGATAGAAGACGATGGTAACTAGGTAAATAGTTCGCGAGCGCTCGCTCTTCTGAACAGGTTATGGGTTAAGGAATGGTTGTGAGTTATTTAGGTTACGAAAACTGCCGAAGACTTGAAACTTGAAACTTTATTCAGTACACTCAGGCTTTCAAACGACAGCATATGAGGAATTTAAAAACATAATATTCACAATTACAGGATGACTACAGGAGTTCTTCATATAATATATACAAACGTAATTCAGAAAATAGACACTACTAGTTACCTAAAGTCTAATTTAAAAGAAGGCACATGGTGACAAAAGTATGATATAGTAAGGTTAAAAAATATATAGATATATACGTAGCAGATAATGATATTGGAGATATGTAATTATGGTTAACTCAGTTTGCTTATAATTTCAGTAATTAATTTTGAGATTTTACGAAGGGTGCCAATTGTTTTGCAATTAAAAAGTTCTTTGAATTTTAGAGTGCTTGTTTTTTTTTGAATAATATGGCTTTATACGTTTTCACGTGTATTCTTAAAGTAGTTACATTTAAATAAATAGTGATGTTCATCTCCAATATTATTTTCTTTACACAAAGAGTACAGTCTTTCATTGACGGGGGTGCTATCCCAACGTCCGGTTTCTATAGGGAGACAGTGATTGCATGTTCTGAATTTTAAAAGGTTGGTCCATAATTTTTCTGGTAATTTAAAAAAATATTCTTCTAAAGTTAATATGTGTTTAAAGATTAGATATGTTTTGCTTTTAGATGCTGACTCCATATTATTATTCCAGATTTGTAAATACTCATCAAATTGCCTTCGTTTAACATGTTCCATTAATATTTTAACTGACAAGAAGTTTTTTTAACATAAAGATGTCAGACATACTTAAATTATTATTATTTTTTATCCAGTTATAACTATTCTTCTTTATAAAAAAAATCACTAGTTATATAGTTGAGTAGTAAATAAGAGATTTTAGTAGATTTTCCTTTAACTACACGTGCCCAAAATGCTATAATTCTTTGATCAATGACAAGTTTTAGCGGCGTTCTGCTCGGAAGTAAATTACTCAAGTTTTACGAATATAAAGTATGATTCTGTCATTTTATCCTATTTAATACATATGACAATGATATTAGTATGTATAAATTGTTTCTTTGGTATTCCTCTATCACAACAAGCGACTCCAACATTACATATTTCTTAACTATTTGATTGGACTACTGGGTCCTGGTGGTATCATGGAAATTTAAATTGGAACTAACTTTGTGAAAAACAACATTTAGTGTAAATTTGTAACTATTATTTTCAATTTTTATGTTGCAGAATTTGCCGCGGAATTTCCCAATTCTTACCGCAGAAAATGGTTAATTTTACCGCGAAATTTAATAAATTTTGCCCCAGAATTCGGGGTGGGGGGGTGGGGTGGGGGGTGGGGGTCCTGTAAAATAAATCATCAATAAATGCAATATCAATGGCATAGTCAGAATTATGTACTGCATTACATAATTGGTCATGAAATTCACGCACATTATTAATATTAATACCATTTTAAAAATCATCTCTCTTTCTGCCATCCCACTTTTGTGGTTTATCAAAACATCGTATATCATCGTCATTCTCATCAACATCGTATATAGTTTGATTAATTTTTAACATAATAGACAAATAACAAGTACAGTTTGTTTTATTTAACGACGCCCCTAGAGCACATTGATTTTTTATCTTGATCATCGGCTATTGGACGTCAAACATAGTATTTCACACATAGGCTACTCTGTCCACAAAGCAGCAAGGGGTCTTTTATATGCACTTTCTCACAGACAGGACAGCTCATACCACGGCCTTTGATTAACCAGTTGTCGACCACTGGTTGGAACGGAAAATAGCCCGAACTGTTTTTCTCGTTGTCATGGTTACCAAGGATCAATCATCAAATACAAAATTGTCAATTTTCAATTGTGACGGACGGAATTGGATCTCAGGGCCTCAGTGGGCTGGGCAATAAGTCTCTATAAATGTTATGTGCTAATTTTTAAGAGGTTAGTGAGTGTTTATTAGATTTAACTTTAAAAAAAACCAAGTTTTTATGGAAGTTGGTATGGGGTGGGGATACCCCCAAAACATTCCGTCCGTCACAATCATGACCTGTTAAAATTTTCACTAGAAGCAACGGAACTGTTGGAAATTAATCATTTTCTGAGAAGTTCTAATAAATCCTGTAACAAGTCCTGGGAAATGAACTTTTCCAGAAAACTTATTACATGTAGTTTATTCTTAGGCAGCAATTTATTTTGTGACGGACGGAAAACATCATTTATGTACATTTTTCGTTTTTAAGTCAATTAAATTCTTTGGCAGTGCGTACATTTAAACTAGCTTCCTAAAATGTTAAGAATTTGTTTTATTATCAACCAAACAACTGATATATAATTGGTCATTAACCTTTTAGTGCCCAACTATCTGAAGAACATACAAAAAAGTGTCATATTCAGTCAGTATTGAACATTTAATGTAACTTGAATGATGTCACGTTAGTTTTTTAAATTTCAACAATTTGTATATACTTTTCAAAATGTAGTATATCTGTGATATTATTATAGAGATCGCTTTGAGCATGCTGGTAATGTTGAAAGGGAAAGAGAAGGTCAACCAATCTTACATGGTGTTTCAATCATTTAAGTTGCTTAAGACTACTAAATTTGTGTGGACAGTTTGATTATGTTTTTCGCGGAGGATTATGCACCCCTTTGTAAAATCATGGATTTGCCTCTGTATTTAAAAGTTAATACACATATGAAAACATTAACCGGCCTCCGTGGCGCATTGGTTAAGCTATCGGACTCGATGATGGTAGGTACTGAGATCAAATCTCAGTCGAGGCATGGGATTTTTAATCTCAGTATCGGCCCCAACCCAGAGTGAGTGTAGAACACTGTAACATTCAAATTACAGTGTAGACACTGTACAACATTTCAGTCAACTAGGCTGCACTGATGGAATTAATTACAGAAGTTAATGCCCAATGTAGCACATAAGCTACATGTATGGCAAATTAAACTCAGATGATCATACAAGTCAAACCAAAAGTCAAAGTCAAACATAAAGAGCAGTTGTTATGTTCAATAACATGAGTAAGTCTTATCATGGCACATAGCAGGAGGGTGCTTTCATCAAAATTTAAAACATCTCTTGACTTCATAATATGTAGTAAAACATTTTCTCCAACACATTTTATTGTTTTTAAGTCACACTTTCACAAATATTTCTGCTTGTTTTATGTGTCATATTTCCGTCCGTCACATTTATGGAAATCTGGCTTAATTCCAGGCTAGTAAAGTTGATGCAAATAATATTACATATCACACTGTAGACAGTGTGTAGGCAGATCAAATAGACCTAATTTTAAAATGTTCACATTCCATGCCCCAAATATTGGAAATTTCTTTCAGTCCGTTACAGTTTTAAATTCCGTTCGTCACGTGTGTTCGTCTTCACCAACACGACCAATGTGTTTGTCTTAACCAACACGAACATTAAAAATAAATAAATAATTAAATTTACAAAAATCACTAAGTATATTTCTATAATTATTCTTTTTGGGGTCCATACATTTTCTTTTAACACGAACATTAAGCAATTCTAATTAAACTATCCACTTCGAATTTACTATATAAATTATACATCATAAATTATATTGCTATTCTTTTAACTGACCTTTTAGCCTGGTTTAAAAGTGTACTGTATGTTTTCATTACCGTATTACAACACTTTATTGATATTTTGTATAGTGACTAATTTAGTTAAATATTTTTGTATTTATGCTCACGTTAACCATTTATTTATGTAATGCTATCTTGTTTAGAGACATTCGTATAGGCTATCTGTCAATCCACTTCATTTACTGAATAAAATATTGTTATAAAAAAAAAATTCAAGTTTGTACACTTCAGAAAAATTTGTTCAGTATTTGTATTATGAGTGTCACTAAATAAATTATCGTCATCATTTGAAATACGGCTGTTAAAATCACCAGTCAAACATTTATATTTAGCTGCGATCGTTACAAATTCATTTTCAATTTGGCTAAAAGCATCTGGTGACGAATATCTATAATTTTCAGGCGGGATATACACAATACCAAACGGAGTATCATTATCTACACCTAGAACAAACCATAAAATAAATCATATTTCCCCATAAGAACCTTTATGTATGATGAAAGCTTATTTTTAACATAAAGTGCAATACCGCGTGATCGTTTATTAGCAGGGCCTCGAAGTGCAATTGTAAGAGGGGCACTGAAAAGTAGGTAACTGCCCCCCTCACCCCTCCACGCTACTCCACGGTGCCTATCACAATTTGAAAGCCAGGTATTATTAGATCACTATCGGGAATGAACTGCGTCCTTCGTGGTTGTTCCAGCATGGGTCTCGATTTGCTAGCTTGAGTTGGAAGGCTCGCAAGGTGGAGTGCTTCGCTTTACTGTCATATGTTCGTGTGTTTGTCGTCCCTTTCTATTTGTCGCGTCCATCTGTTCGTGCGCCGTGTTGTATGTCTTTTATTTATTTATTTATTTATTAAGTGTCATTTATTTCCGTAGGAAACTGTTCATTCACTCCAAACATTTTTCCTTTAAGTATTGAAGGTGCAGCTTTTCGAAAAAATTCAGTTCTTTAAATTTCGCGACAATAGGCCTGGTTCCTGAATAACCTTTTCATCAAAATCTATGTACACGATCAAAGCTTATTTTATAATCTATCTCCATCTCTGTTTTGATAAATTACGCGGCTTTAGCTAGCCGAGCGTTTTGATCACTGTTACGCATATTGTGGGTGCTCTGATAAATAACAAATAAATTATTAAGCAATCAACATTCTCTTTGTTGACAAGTTCAGTTAGAAATAGGATCAAAACATATCTAATAATTTACATTAATGACCGACAAAGCAACCATGAATTTAATTAACGGTGTCCCGGTTGTTTTAATTAATTGTTTCTGTTTTCCTGTTTATTTAACAATGATTTTGAAAAGGTGTCGGTTCCGGAAAGTGCCTTGTCATATCCAGACGTCTTGAACATGTTGGTGAAATTAAAAACATTTTGCTTTTCATAAAGATGAACGTTTTCTGTTCCATGTACAGGAATTAGAAAGTATGGCGCATACCACAATCGTTAAACAAAAATGTGAAAGACGGCAAACAACGATTGATACATTTCGTGTGCACTAAAGTTTTCGTTTACATTTAGTAAATTGTTCCAGGACAGTATGTTTTTGTTTTTTGTAAGAGTTCAATTTTTTTTTTTATATTTGTTGTTCTTTTTGTTCAGTTTTATCACTTGTTTATTATCAATAGAAGTCAGAATACGGTTTTTTTTTTTGCTTATCTTCTAACCCTAAATCCCCTGTAAACCGGAACCCCTCCCAACCAAACATTTTATTTTGTACCAAGTTTTGAGGGGTTTCACTGTACCATAAAATTATACACAAAGATGGTTTTTAATATATACCATAAAATTATACACTAAGACGGTTTTTAATAAAGTATTTAGACATTCTGAAATTATGGAAGGATTCGAGTCCAGTCTCTTTAACATCCTGAATCGACCTTTAATTTATTCATAAGAACAGGGCCTGGCAGACATTTTTATTTATAATAAAAAAATGTTAATATACTCGTATAATATAGCCAGTTTGAAAGAAAAGGTACACTTACCACCTAACCAAAACATTCTTGATACATTGCTCCAGCTCAACTCATGACCCACATTACTTTTATTATACCATCCAACAGTCACTAATTCATTGTCTGAAATTAATATAAGTGAGTTAATGTGTTATGCACATATGATTTAATTCAGCTTCACATTTACACATAATTTACATTTTTTTTACTAATTTCAATAATTTAATTTTCTGAAGGTCAAAATGAAGTATGTATACCAGATTATTTAATTACAAAAAAATAATTAAATTAAAATAAATATCATATATAATCTCAAATACAAAACGTTTTGATAGTCATTGAATTAATTTTGAAGTTCACTTTTGTTCAACATATGCTAAATACATAATTATATTTAACAGTAGTGCTTAAACAATTTTTATTTTTGAATTGTGTTAGTATTAGTACCTTTGAACTGCTGAATTTTCATAATTTTCTTGGGATTTCCACTTTCATCAAACATCACTTTACCGGATATAGAGTTGAAATTAACCTTGCTTGTATTGTTCTTAATTAATTCTCCCATATATTTGTTGGAGTATGTAAAATCTTCAATTTTTTGTCCTAAGAAATAGAAAATGAATAAATAAAATTTAATAAAAATACCAATAAAGCAAACAAAAAATAATCAGTGCCTGTACAAGAACTCCCCTCCCCACCCAACCAAAAAAAAAAAAAGGAAAGAAGAAAGATAAATATACATAAAAAACGCTGATTTTGGTTTTGTTTGCTTTAGGATTTCATGTATGTATATATGTATATATAAATATATATATGTACAT